>CAOJBJ013049345.1:0-15254 GCA_948291685.1 Euphorbia celastroides
GCACATACATATTTCACATATAATTTTGGCTTTGCATAATGAGAACACAGAGAATGATAGAACACAACGAGCAAAAAGAAAAAGATGAAGAATGTAGGCTGCTAGAACCTGCAACTGGATGCTACAAACTGCCCAGAGCAAAAATCTCTCTTCACCAACGAGCTTGTACATTTTAATGGCCACCTGTCAGAAACAAACCAATAAGTATAATGTGACGCGAAAATCAAAAAAAAATTCAAAAAGTAAAACAAGACAACAACCTGTTGCTGCTTAACAAATGAATACTCGCGAACATAACAGTTAAAAAGCCCCATCATTAGTTCCATATTATTAGGAAATTTGGAACACGCATGCTCGTAACAGATGGTCGCCAATTCCACTGTTAAAATTGAAAACGGAGAAGGCGGCGAAGATCATCCTATGAGAAAAACAGGTGAAGCTCAAAAAAGAACATAGCGAGCGATGTTGACTTACAATGATCGAGCCGCTGAAAAACAATCTGCAGAGTACTGAGAGTGAGATCATCCATTAGCAAGGGATCGTTCTTATACAAAAGATCCTTGGCATTAAAACAAATGGACAAGGCCTCATCAGATTTACCCATCCTTTCCAGAACGAGAGCTTTCAGAGCCTGAGAAACACAGCATTGCGGTCACACCAATGAACAGATAACGAAACAAGTAGAAAAGCAATAAAATGCGAGAAACAAGCAGGTATTACAAGAGCGTAAGGCGAATTAGGGTATTTGGAGAGCAAGGAAGAAGAGAGTTTGAGAGCGTTCTTGAACTGGCGAGAATCGATGGCGTCCCAAATAGGACGGACACGGCGCTCCGGTATACCGCCGGCTAACCCAAATTTGGAGGCCATTAGCAAAAGAGGCTTGATTAACAGTTAGGGTTTTGGTGCTTCGCGGTGAGTTAAGTCAAGATGTAATTGACAGTGCCCGTAGAAACGTTTCGAATTTCGTATAAATTTGGGATATTAATCGGGGCGTTTGGGTGTAGGAATAAGGGGGACTGTGGATAAATTTCCACACCTGAAATAATTAAAAGCAATGTGAAAATCAAGATAATGTATTTGTCTCATCAAATGTGTCCCCTAAAGCAAGTTCAAATTTAACTCTACTCCTAAAAGCTTTTTGCCAATCGTAGAGTTGAAAAGGGTGTATTCTAAATTAAGACAAGGCTTAGGGGAAATTCAATGCATGGACTTTATTCTATTTTTTAAGTACACTACAAATTTAACCATACTCTAAAAGTTTTCTTCAATTTTTGAATTAAGGATGAGTTACTCCAAACTTAGAGAAAACCTTACAATACTCCGTAATCTAAAAATGAGAGTATAAATTCTTAAAGACTGAATACAATTGATCCTCCCCTTTAATTGTCCCTAAACGCCTCTCAATCCCATTAACTTTCAGAATTCTTATATAATCTCCTTAAACTTGTTTAAAGTACACTTTATATCTTGGAATGCTAGTGAACCAGTCAAATATTGAAGAGTTTATTATACTCTTCGCAACGTGTCAAAATTAGGAAAGTCAAACTAATAATACTCTAACACATAACATATATCATGGAAATTATAAAATTAATCCCTAACAAAATTGCTATTAAATCCTTACAAAATCAATTTTATTCATTAATATTCTTCGACCCCCACACCTACTGTAAAATAGGGCTTTTCCATCCATGATCTTATCACCTGATGACACATTTTTCACAAATTTTCGGCATGTGAAAGTGAGAATGAAATTTCTAAAATAACATAAACATTACATAAGCAATAAAAAAAACACAAACTACATAAAAACAATTTTTAGGATAACAAAAGACATCATATGAAGAAGGGCATGATAGAAAATTAGGCAAAGGCCTTTTTAAAACAAGTGAAGCCATAAGACGATCCCACTTTTACATCATAGAAAATTCGGCAAAGGGCTTTTTGAAAACAAAGTGAAAGCACGAGAGAACCCCATTTTCTTTCATGAGTTACATTTATTTAAGATTTAATTTTAGGACAAATACCATTATCAGCATGGATCTTCAACTTTATTACATCCCACAACTTTGTTAATTATATATTTAACTTCCAAAATCGACATTCCACGTTCCACCTCAAACTATATATTAGGCTTTGGTCGAGTGACCACCACCTGATTAGAAAATCCAACAAATGTGGGATTGTGGGTTCAAACTCCACAATCAATAAATTTAGCAAAATACACTTTATTACTAAAAAAATACTAATTACTCTCCTTCCTTTAATTCATGCGTATCTTCCTTTATTTATTTGGCCTTATTTTATATTTATATTTCTAACCTAATACTTTTTACGTGTCATTTTAAATATTGAAATTTTTTTGTCAATATTCACTTTTTGAAACTTAATTACCACATCACTACTCTCTTATCTTTACTAATAAATTCTAACCAAACTCTAATATGGCAAAACGTTTTGTACGTTCCAAATATAAATTGTTTTGCATCTGTTTCTTCTATGCGATGTTCTTATTTTTCTCCAGGTGAGCTCCTTCCTTTCCCTCTCGTAACAAATCCTTACCTTTTGTTTAATTTTTCGGTTTTTGATTTCAATTGTTGATTTGGCTTTGTGCGAGATTGAGAAATCGATTTTACGATTTCGATTTTTTTTAGCTTTTGATTTGCGATTTCATTTTATTTGTTGATTTTTTATTTCAGTTGTTGATTTGGCTATAAATTTGCTTTTTTGTTTGCAATTATTTAAGTTTTAAAGAGTTGCATACAAGGAATTTGATAAATTGTTTGAATGAGGATTTTGTTTAGACTTTGATTAGATCTATAAATTATTGTTTTATTAGAGCTCTGAAATTTCGTTTCCGAATTATAATAATTGAATAGACTGATTTGTTTATCGAATTTTGTATTTAATTCTACAGTTCCGGTTTTTATGAATTCGCAATTTTCATTTTTCTTTATCTGGTAGCTAACTGTTAGCATACTGGTAGAAAGTTAGTATTTTTATGAATTCGCAGTTTTCGTTTTGATGAATTACCTAAATGAGAATTTTTTAGACTTTGATTAGATCCATAAATTATTATTTGATTAGAGCTTTGGAATTTCGTTTCTGAATTATAACATTTGAATACACTGACTTGTTTATCAAATTTATATTTAGTTCTGCAGTTTCGGTTTTATGAATTCGCTGTTTTCGTTTTTCTTTGTCTGGTAGCTAACTGTTAGCTAACTGCTAGAAAGTTAGTATGTTTATGAATTCGCAGTTTTTCGTTTTTTTATCTAGTAGCTAACTGGTAGAAAGTTAGTATGTTTATGAATTTTGCAGTTTTTCATTTTTTTATCTGGCAACTAACTGGTAGCCAACTGGTAGAAAGTTAGGATGTTTATGAATTTCACAGTTTTTTTATTTTTGCATTTGTTAGCTTCCTACCAAATTACTACCAGTTGCCTACTAGATACTCAGCGATCGAAAAAAAAGTCCGAAAAAGTATATGACAATGGATAGTGTTTCGAAGATAAAAATGAGACGAACAAAAAACTCTACAACGGCAAATAAAAAAAATTAACGGTTTTGAGATAATTGTAAAATAAGGTAAGAAAGTTAAAAAAAACGCTGATGTAGTGATGACATCATTAATTAGAGAGAGGTGATCATAGAGAAGAGGACCACGAAAAAACAATGTGTTGTATATAGCATAGATAAGAATGTTCCTAATATCTAACTAGTATATAGTTTTCATGATTCAAAATAAGGTTTTTATTATATAATTATGTTATAGTATATAATTTTAGTTACAATTACCGTACATTATTGGCATATAATTCACACCCAGATCTATTTGGGATCAAATCCCGTGAGGTGATAAATACTCTGAGTGTAAGTATACTTGTTACTGGGAGGTACTTTTCCATCTCGTGGGACCTGGTCCCTAATAAAAAGGGTATAAGTGCACTTCAAATAAGTTTACACTTTTAACGAGACTTTTAAATACAACTACAACTAATGGGGTCCGAATGTATTACGCTAAAAGGAACATCAATTAATGAACTTGGGAAGTCAGCATGTCCACTAATGATGATAACCCTACTGAACAAATCATAAAACGGAAATTGAGAATTCTACTACTACTTGATCTAGCTTGGTACACGAAACAAATACAGTTAGTGCCTTGACTGAGTTCACATCATTCCAGCTGAGTCAAGCAGTACAGCTCTTATCTGCTCGGGTACCAAGTCCCGACCTTCCCTGCATTGCTGCTACCATACATTACAAACACACATATCCCTTAGCCCTAACCATCGATTGAGTGCAAACAACCAAGTCAAGAATAAGAAGAAAAAGAATACCTCAGCTCGAAACACATCCAGTGCAAACCCATTGAAGCAACTAATTACAGCCTGCTGAATATCCAACCCAAGGCTCTCCAGGGCTGTCATAGTGGACACCAATAGACCTGGCCTTCGTGCACAAAACATGTGAATGTTCACTGCCCTTCCTTCCCTCACCCTCACTTCAACCTGCCAAATTCCCCGTTACATAGCCAGGTGTCAACTCCAGATATTCATCAAGTTTAATGAGTTCCATAAGTTTCTGTAATAATGATAAAGGGACAAAGTTCTGCCCCTATATTTAGCGGAATTTGTCAAATGAGCCTTTGTACTTTGTTCAGTTAACCATTTAAGTTCATCTACATCATCTGCAGAAAATTTTAGTGAAACATGGCAATCAATGGATAGATCCAAAATACATAAAAGGTTCTACAATTGGACCATATTATTTGAACAATGCAACCGTCCAGTCAACTGTCTGTCTGAGAAAACAAACAAGTGCAAGGACCACATTTGACAAAATTTAAGCAGAGAGTCAAATGGCAAATAAACATGTAAAGGAGACATTGTACATTTTGCTCCATTTCGGGTGAGAATTTCACAGCCATATTTAAAGAGCACAAATTCATATATCTTAAGTATGGTACTATAGAAAATTGTTCAAAAACAAATCGTTTAGGCTAAAGTAGCAATCTTTAAGCAGCACGATGAGACAAATTACCCTAGCATGTTGATCTTTAGGGCTCGGGATCGAGCTAGGGCACATTTCTTCCTTGACCCGGCACGGGAGGGTAGAAGGTGTAGGTGTCAAAGGATGGAAACTTGCTGCAGTAGTAGTTGACTCCAATTCATTATGAAGATCATTGATCCTTTGCAGAAGCTCTTTCAAGTAATCAATGGCATCCCCCAAAATCGATGCTCTATCCATCTGGAATAAATTAACGGATCTTGTAAGTGAAATTAAACACATGGATTACAAAATCGATCAATAAATTACCTTGCTAATCGTGGGAACAACAGATCTGAGCATGTAGAGCCTGTCATTAAGCCTCTTCCTTCTCCTCCTCTCAGCCATCAAATTCTTGGCCGGCATTCCCTTCTTCTTCCCCTTTTCATCACCGCCGCCTGTCACATTTGAATTGCTTCCGCCGTTGTTTTCCAATTTAGGCTCATCAGAATCAAAGCTCCCTTCCTCCATTTCACTTCTCTTTCTCTTCCAGCTCCCTCCACCTTTTGCCTCCAAGTTCTCCAGTTTGTCCCCATTTTGCCTCACCATAGCTCGCTTCTGAAACAGAGTCGGCGGCGACCCCACCGGCGGCAAAATTTCCAGTGGCCTCAATATCTTAGCCCTATTAAAACCCATTCCATTTGCATCAAAACCCTCAATTCCCAAATCCCCAAACCCCTGTGAAGGTTGAAACTCAGAATCAGTAAAATTCATCAAATTGGAAGGCTGAGGAAAGAACGCGGAATCGCAACCCAAATCGAAGGCGACAACTGAAGAGAAGCAAGTTTTAGGGGGGAGAAAGTAGGGAGAACACGAAGAAGAAGAAGAAGAATCAATAGAGTGTAAAAGGAGGTTTTCAGGAGCCGAGAAAGCAAGGTCTCTGATATCAGCAGACGGGTTCATTTCAGAATTGAAATACCAGTCAGTTTCAAGCACAGATTTGAAGGAAGAAAAGGGAGCATTATTATTCAAACCCAAATCGCCATTATCAGTAACAAAATGGTCTTCTTCTTCGTGTTCAGCAGAACCTCCTTCCATCCAAACGACGCCGGTTTGACCCAGAACCATTTGGGGATTGAGCTTGGGGTTAGAGAAGCAGAAGAGTCGTGGAAGGAAATGAACTGCAAAATAGTTTCCAAGATTGAAGCTTTTTTTTGTACATTTATATGTAATTTTGGATTTTTGGTAAAATAAAATGAATGGATAGCGCTGCTTATGTCTTATCTCTCTGGCTCTTTTCTGATTCCTTTTATTTTCATTTTTGTTTCAGTCGGAACCGTTTCCGAGGGATATTTCGCTTTCCAACCAACTTTCTCAATATAGTTGATGAAACTTCTCATGAACAACTTCTAAGTTGTGGAAATATGACTAAAATGAACATTAATAATTAATTGGAGATAATATTTGTTGTTTTGATTGATTAAATTTTTATGATTATGGATTGTTCATAAGTTATACAATTAACTTATTACTTGAAGCACTTAATTGATGTGAGGTTAATGTTTGAGATATCCCATGTGATAAACAAACAAGTCACAATAGTAGTCTACAAGTATAGATTGGATTTTAACACAATGCAATCGGTTTTTGTGTTAAATGAGTTTAACGTCTAATATACTCAGGCCCAAAAATATATATCCGCTTCAAGACTCTTGGGATTGAGGGAAAGCATTAGAATCTCTCGTTTTGGAATATTTTTGTGAGTTTAAATGTAGATGTTTTTATTCATGATATTAGAGTTCATAGTTCGAAATTCCACTCTCTATGCATTCTTGCGTTTGGGCTAGCATATAAGAATAAACTCATTAACGACATTAGAGATCGTATAAGATAGGCAAGAAATATTTGACAAAATGATAACCGACTCAGATCCGGCTACATTTAAGGGAGAGCGTTGAAGATAAATTAAATTATGTACAAACAAGTAACAAAGAATGGTATATACAAGTAGCATAGATTCAATCTCAATACAAGACAATTGATTCTGTGTTAAATTATTTTAATTTTACTTATGTACTTACTCAACTATTAAGCCAAATCATGAATAACTTAGGGGTATTTGTTAAGGTACATTTATATTGCTAATATTGTAGGTACATGTATTGATGAAGAGGGAAAGACAGTTGAGATTTCAAAAGGGTCATCTCTTAAAATTATAACAAGATTATTGTATAGTAGAGTATTTTACTTGATTAAAGAGATTAGTGTTCAGAACCTTAAACTATGTGAACATCTACAAATAACTCTAAAAAGTACGGTTAGGAGTTTGATTGTTCAATCAATACAATAAGAATTTGTGTTCATAGCTAAGTAACGTGTGATGTTTCAACATTTCCACATACTCAAATATTTTGAAGTGTTTATCATCGATTGTCTTTATAATCAGCCTGGCCCAACAACATTGCTCATGACTCGAATATAATGTAAGCATCACCATATAACCTCAAAATATATCTTCAATAATTATAATTATTCCATCAATATAAGACACATTTATGCTCGTAATGTATCAAATTTTAGCAAACTCTCAAAGCTTTTAAAAACTACGTTACAAAAGTTTAGTGGACAAAATACTGCAATACATGCAAGTTCTTAGAATAAAATTAAGTTGAGCATACAAGGCGAGAGGTTGGAATTTGGCCACACCATAAAGTTGTTCTTACTTATTTACGTGTAGAAGTGATATAATCATTAATTCATGGATTTCATGTGATAAATTATTTCACATTTTTCAAATTCAAAGAATTACAGCTGTCAAGTGGAGTTTTGGTTTATTATCCATTCTCCATATAATTTAAATTTGATTTGATATTATACACTCTCGTGAGCTCTCCACTTTATGTTATAATCTCAAATCCTAATAGGAATAAAATTTTTATGAGGAAAGGCCAAGTTTCCCGTGATTACCAATCCTTTTGAATTCCCTCTAAATCAAAACTCCCTCTTCTTTTCGTTATAGTTGTCTACCCTTTTCAAATTGCAACTCCAATTATTGTTAGAATTTCTTTAGCTCTAAGTAATTATAACCATGAACTGTTAGTAATAAAATTCAAACATTTTAATAATAAGATATATAGCAATACACTTCGCAACGGGTTTTTTCCAATTTAGCACAAGTGCATCAATTGATTAGGCTGTTCATATATACAATTTTATATAATTCTATCTTTCAACTACAAGTTGTCTAGTAGCGTTGAAAAAACAAATTAATACATTTTTGTCAAGTTAAGAGACGTAAATTGAAACTTTTTTATAGTTAAATTATCATATGACCAAAGTTACCGAATTTAGGGATGGAGTCTCTATTCATTTAATCTTTATAGATAAATAAAAGAACTAAGCATGTGATATTGGGGTCTAATATGTCGAATAAGTAAATCCATGCTCATACTAACCTTTTCCGGTGCCTATTGGCGAAACAAAAGTCAAAGTCCTACTGATGAATAAAATTTAAAAATGAAACATACGACATAACTATTGCAACTTCGATAAAAGATCAAGAAAAACACTAAAATTTGTTAAACACCACATGTAATATAAATACTAAGATTGGTCTTACCTGTCAAGTTAAGCTGGTGGGTAAAAATGGTTCCATGACATGGCATTAGAGCCTCGTTGACTTAAATGGCGAGGCTTCGAATACTGGCAGCTTTATTTATCGAGTTGAGTTTCAACACATGGTAGAGTGGACATGTGCCGCTTCAAGTCCAAGGGGCATTCGCGTGCAGGTTAGTGTCAGGAATAATATAAATACTAAGATTCACATTTTAAAGTAGTGATCAAATGAAACGATGTTTGTAAGCATTCCTAGATAAAAAATCACTAATAATATTGTCTACATCAATATGTTATAACATACTTTTTTTTCAATACATAACCTTTCTTGTGACATCAACGATCTCACATAATTTTTCAATAATTTAGCTAAAAAGCTTTTTTAGCAAATGCTGCTGTCATTAGCATTGTTAATAAGGTTCGATAAACAATTGAAGCATTCTTAAAATAATATAAAGTTTTGACAAACTCAAAAACTTCAAGTACCAACGTCATCTCACTTAGCAAAGCCATTTGCAAGACTTTTAGGCTCTGTTCTTTTAGATTGAATGGCTAACGGCAGAACTGAACTGAATTGATAAGTACTGAACTAAACTGATAAGTGCTGAAATGAACTGATAAGTACTGAATTCAACTGAAACTTATTTGAATTGATTTAATTCATATAATTTACATAAACATAAATATATACAATCTTTTTCATGCTAAAAAAATAATGACTACCAATTATGATTATAGTTTTTTTTTTCCATTTATATGAAACTATTTTTCATTGAAACTATTTTTTTCATCATTCATTATATTGTTACTATTTTCTATTGCACAACAAATTTAGAAAACAATGTCTAATACGCCGATGAAGATAGCGAGAATAACTATATGGATGAAGATTGAAATAAAAAAAATCCTATGGATAGAGATGGAAATATTAATGTATATTTATTTATATTACTTTAATTATTATAATATAAAAGGTCCAATATTTATTGTCACATGTTTAAAAAAATTTGAAGTTAGTTCTTAATACAGTTTATTTATTATTATTATTAATATTTTTTTATTAGTTTAAAAAATATAAAATAAGATGTATTAAAATTGAAACTCATAGTTGAAAAGAAAAGAGGCAAGTACTAAACTGAACTAAAACTTATTGAATAAGTACTAAATTAATAAGTACTAAACTAAACTGAACTGATAAGTATGACTGATAAGTTAAAAATAACAGAGTCTTAATTCATAAAATGGATCATCTGCATAACATCCCACAAATTATTTATAATTGAGACATGATCTTCTTAATTCATTGCTATCCAAAGATTTCAACATTTTCGCATCAAATAAAAATCCAAAAACTCTCTCAAAAACCATCCAAAAACTCTCTCAAAAACCTTTAACTGCTCAAATCTATTTTCCAAGGAACTTATTTCATATAAAAAAAATCATCAAATTCTGTGACAAACTGTTAGGAGAAGAATCACATTAATTGTTACAAACTCTATTTCTTCTTAAATAACTCTTTTTTTCTGATTAATTGAATTACAACTACTTAAAATCTAAATGAAATAAATAATCTATTTATCTGTAAATCCACAAAAGAAGCATGATAGACGTGGGGATTTGTGCAGTTACACTACAAAAAATTTCTTAAATAAGGGTTTATGAAATATATTAATTAATATTCAATATCATTGAAATCAAACAAATTAAAAAAAATAAAATTTAAATTTTTAAGTATAAAGGTAAAAGAAAAGTCTTGTAAAGCTATATATAACATATACCTCTTTATTCGCTGAATTTTCGGTCGTTGCCACAATCGCCTCGACCTAGAGACGCTGTAAGTAAATATATTACACACTTAGAATCTGTTTGGGGCTGCTTTTTCTGAAAACTCTATTTTGAAGCTTTTTCTAAAAGCAACAGATTATAGTTTTGTGAAAGCTATTTTAGCAGTTCTCAACTTTTGAATATAAAGGATCAAAATGCATTCAAAATAAAAAAAAATGATATTATATAAAGAGTTTGTGAACAACAACTCTGACTGAGGCCCTTACACTATTATGTATAGTACTGAAAGTTTGTTTGACTTGGTTCTGCTTAACCCTTTTTAATTATGTGTACGTAGTATATATCCATTTTTTATACCCTTTTGAATTTGGATTTGATTCTTTGGAAAATTACATGAGTTATCAATAATTTAAAAATAATTACATGTTTGATCTTTACTCTTTTTTATTACTAGTGAGTGTTCTACCTAGCTTTCTAATTTCACCCAACACATTTCTCTTCTACAGCCTTTCTCCTCCTCCATTTGACACTCATCTTCTTCACTAGATCTGAACTCGCCGTAGCTCGTCTCCAGAAACTACCTCGCTGCCACCAGATTTGAGCGCGCCAAACCGCGTCGCCACTAGATATGAGCCCGTCGAAGCACGCCGCCGCCAAATCTGAGCCTGCCGAAGCTCGCCACCACCAGATCTGAGTCCGTCGAAGCTCATCACCGGAAACTACCTTGCTGTCACCAGATCTGATTCCGTCAAAGCTCGCCGTCGGAGACTGCCTCGTCACCATCAGATACGTTCATGTTTCAATTTTTTTCTTTTTTCGCGATACGATTTCAGTCGTTCGCGATTTGTGATCGACTGTTTTCCATTGATTTATGTTATACATGGTCTTATATCCTGTATATATCGTGTTATATCATGGATATAAATATCCAGGATATATCGTGTTAATTGAAACATTTAGAACATGTTGAATGTAATTAATTTTGCTGTTTGGTCAGTGGATGAGATGATTCTGCTAGACTGAGTGTTTTGTGGAAACCCATGTTTTATATTGGTTAGACCATGTAAGGTACCCTTATATATTTGTACACATCCATTACAAAACAAGCCCAAATTTATTTAACTTGAAAAACAACTTTAAAATGATAACTCTTTAAAAGTAGATTATCATTTATCTAGTTTTGAAGATAAAAATGAGATGAATAAAAATGTTTAAAGTATATCTGAAAAATTAACAACTTGCAGGATAAATAAAAAACAAGTAAAAAAATGTAAAGAAAAAAGGAAGGAAATAGTTGGATGACTAGTCTAATGATTTGTGGAATGAATTTTCTTTCTTGCAAAAGAATGGAAAAGTATTGAGTTGCCATAGAGATAGTAATAATAGGGAACGAAAAGAAATTAATAATTTAGCATCATACTAGGAAGCATCCAATCTTCTCTTGCCATGATTTGAATAACATTTTAAAATACAAATATTTACACCCCACCACAAAGAAAAGCCTAAAAGAGCATGATTTACAAAGGAAAAGGTATGATGTATTGTCTATTCATGGTTTTCTAAAATGAAATGTTAATAATGTCAAATATAAAAAAAAAATTAGAATAAGATATTAATTATATATTAATTTTAGGAGGGTATGGTTTCATTGCGCCATTATGAAAAACAGTTAATCATAGTTCCATAATTGACAATTTTTGGGCTGATTTACATTGGTAATCTCTCCCCCAAAATTCATGTCTACCATTATCAAATGTAATCTCTTGTTCTTTTAATTTCTTTCACTGTTTTCCCCATTCCAATAAGCGGTTTATCCTAAATTCCCAACATTAATTGCCAATTGATTTTCAAAACGAGAAAAGGACATAGATTTGAAACCCACAACAAACTTACTCAAAAAGAAAGTAACTGTATATAAGTTCATAAAGCAAATGTAAACATATAGAATCATGGTGGTACAAAATAATGTAAAGATTCCGAATAGAATTTCTAAAGAACAAAATGTGAAGTGTGAACCTTATTGTAAATGGCTTAGAACTTATCAAAGTTGGAGATAACATTCCAATCGGATAGTAGATTCTTCTTTTGACTGAAATTAAATTGTAGATAACTTTTAGTATAAATGAAATTCTACTATTGCATAATTTTAAGATATTTTTACGTGTATCTCTTAAAGGTTTGTTTGGATTGAAGAGATCAAAGAGAGTATAGAGTAAAGGAATCAGGTTCCAATGTTTAGGATGAACGGAAATCTGATTTTGATGGTAAACGGGAGGAAACGAGTTCTGTTCACTTTCGGTCAGTTCCCATATATCTCGTCCCCTTAAACTGACGGAATCCGAACGGAAAGAGCCAGTCTCTTAAAATATCCCCCTCTCCTTTCCTTTATTAAGTAACTGTTTCTTGTTTATTAAATTTGTAAAAAAAAGGGAAACAAGTAAGGGTCTACATGTAACTTCATATTTATTTTATTTTAAAAACCTTTACCTTCTTATAAAACATAATAATACTTAATCTTTTATGTTTCTATAATTTACTTTTCTTTAATTTACTTTTTATTCCTATCCTTTCCTTTAAAAATTTATCATCCCTTGCTCTCAAAGAAAGCCTAAAGCTCTAATAACCAACTTCAGTAATTTTTCAAATTGTGGATTTTAATTTCAAGGATCACATAAATAATTAATTAATGACATAAAATTAAAATGACTTTACCTCAAACTCCGACACAGCGTAAAAGAATTCAACTTAGTTATACCGAAAAGCGTAATTGTTTTAGCTTAATATTTTGTGTCTTTTTTTTATCAAATTAAATAAATTATGTGAATAAAAAAGCATATACAGTCAGAAAAACAGAAGAGAACATTATATTAATTTATGATTTTATTATTTATTTTTGTGCTATTTCAGGTAAAGTTAAGTTTGGGGAGCCTTAGCTAGTAGGCTCCACACAATTTGATCCATTGACTTTTTGTCGATGTAAAATTTTTCTATATGTAAATACTCTTGTTAAATTCTTTAATTAAACTCCCTCAACAATTGTTTTGTTAGAAGAGGTATTGAAAATTATACAACGTGATTGAGCGGATTTTCACAATTTTATATTATCAGCTAAAAGAAGCTAGTAGTCTTGGTTGATACATCAAATTAAGAATCCCTGCATAAATTGAGAGAAAAACAAGCGAAGTTAGTTTTTTTTTTAAAAAAAAAAGTCTAACACTCTTCTAAAAGTCTAACGTTTTCCGAATTTTTCAGCTCTCTAACTATTGAAGTCACCTCTTAACTGCCCAACTTTTCGAAAAGTGGTTCAATTAAGGATCTCATGCTGATGTGGTGTTCGACATGACATGTGCTGAATTTTCCGGTGTCTAACTTTTCCGGCGACCATAATCTGACGACCAACATCAACCAAAACCACCTAAAAATCAACCAAAATGAAGATAATAATATTGCAACTATTTGCAATTTTTCCCGGCAGCCGAGGCCATTTCACCGGCGGGAATTCGAAAAAAAAAGCAACAAAACCCGACAGATCTAACCCAATTCATACGCATAATCATGAACAAATTGAACACACCCAAAATAAATCAAACAAATTGAGCATACCCAACGCATAATCATGTGGGAAAGAAATCAAATTGAGCCAATCATGTGGGAAACAAATCAAATTGAGCAACTTAGATGCGGCAGAAAACCAACAGAAAACCGAAGGGACTCATCGGAGGGGATGAAGAGAGCGGCGGAATACAACCAAATTTCCCTAATCAAACTAAGCAAACCGGAGTTACAAACCGGAAAATCCAAGAAACGCCGGAAATCGTCAGGGAGAGAGACATTCGCCGGGGGGACTGAGACTCGCCTGAATTTAGAAACCAGCAGGCCGCCGGAAAATCCGAGAAACGCCGGAAATTTTCACGGAGTCGGTGCGTTTGGGAAAGTGGATCGGCAAAATCAATGACGGAAAGGGGTTATGCGACTCAGGTTGGGAAATTCGGGAAAGGGGATCGGCAAGATTTTTGTTTTTTAATTTTTATTATTTTATTATTTTTTAAAAAAATGTCACGCCACGTGTCGTGTATCTATTGGCTCGAATAGTCAAACTGCTGACATGGCGAGAGAGTGGAATACACGCGCAGGGCTGTATCAGATCAAGTGGTGCAGAGGCCCTTAGTTGAACCACTTTTCAAAACGTTAGACTCTTAACCGTGACCTCGATATATTAGGGAACCAGCTAAAAAATCCGGAAAACGTTGGACCCTTAAATGAACATTCTTCAGAAAAAAAAAAAAGTGAAGTCAAGAATCTTTTGTAGGAATAAATATATGCAAGTTTGACATATATTTGGTTACTTGGCATATTTTTTAATTAATGGTTAAAAACCGGCTCCGTTTATTAAAAGAAGAAAAAAAAACAAAATAATAAAAAGAAAAAGGTACATCCATAGGATGTAAACGAAACTAATTGAAAACAAGTGCAATAAAATGGGCAACAAGTCTCAGTCACAACGTAATGTGTATCTAATGATCTAACAATTCTAATGACAGTCGTTATAATCGCGATGAAAGATCATCGTAATTCGACTACACAATCCCATAAAAAGTCCAATCAAGGATGGAACAATACCAAATCGGATGAGCTGTGAGAGCGTCTGATAAATTACAGCAGTCGCCAACCTGAAACCAGTGAAAAAGAACCACAAAGCATCAAGAGAACTCAACTAAACGCCAATAATTAGTCGTTCGTCATGAAATCTGATTGACATCAGTATCAACATGAAATCTATTCATTCAATTGGAATAAATCTAAAAGAAAATCACCGCCTGAACAATCATTATTAATGGAATAACTGCGGTCTAACACGAACC
>CAOJBJ013049545.1:0-15020 GCA_948291685.1 Euphorbia celastroides
TGCACTGGTCTGCCCCTTTTTACTCCACTTCGCTCAAAACTCACTTTTCTCACCCGATTTCAACCCTTTTGACTCCCAAACTTCAATCAACATTCATGCATCATTCAAAACACATTAAAAGCATACTAATTCATACACTTATCAACATGTTAACGATGCATAAATTCTAGCCCAATTTCGGGTCCTTACATAGGTTGTACATATATATATAGGGGTATGATGACTAATTGGGCTTTTGAATTCAAATCCAAACCCACAAAGTTTCTTAGACATTATTCCTCTTACTAAACTATTTGTTATTTTTCATTTCCTTTTCAATATACTTGCAACATTCCTTTCATTGTAAAATTTTGTAATTTATACAATAACGGTATATTATTATTGTGTAAAATTTTTAGTTATACTTTATATAATAATAGTATACTATTTTTATAATTATAGTGTAAAAGTGTTATACCTTATTTAACGACAATATAATATTTTTATAATTATACTACAAAATTGTTATACTTTTTCAAATTTCGGTATGATATTTTTACATTATTTGTGTAAGATTGTTATATCGACGTCATTTTAGTATAATACTTTTACAATGAAGGTATAAAAGTATTATACTGATTTTTATTTTAGTTACATTATTTGTGTAAAATTGTTATACCAATTTCATTTTGTATAATACTTTTACGCTATTTGTATACTAGTATTATATTGGTTTTCATTGGTTATAATACTTTTACACGGTTTGTATAGAAGTAATACCAATTTTCATTTTGGTATAATATTTTTACACTATTTATATAAAAAAATATTATACCGATTTTGATCTGGTATAATATTTTTATAATTATAGTGCAAAATTGTTATACCTTTTCAAAAACGGTATAACACTTTTACATTAAACAATGCAAAAAGTTTTATACTTTTTTGAAATTGGGATAATATTTCCGCAAAAATAGTGCTGAAATGAAAAATATTATACCGTTTTCAATTTGGTATGATACTATTATAATTATAGTGCAAAACTTTTATACCTTTTCAAATTTTGGTATAACAATTTGATGTGAAAAAAAGTTCGTCAAAAATATATCACCATGGATCTTGTTTTAAAGATAAAAATAACGAACAAAATATTCTAAATAATCGTGTTAAAAAAATTAACGGTTTGAGAGATATGGTCATTTAAAATTTGAAAATCAAAATTAATTAAGAGAGAGGCAGCGGGGACCACTCTAAAACATGGAGACCTCCTCCTCCCTTGAGAATTATGTATAAGTATGAAAAATTATGTAAAAGTTAGAATTTAATGTTCTTCCATGTAAAAGTAAAAACAAAGGTTAAAATTCAAATATTGACTACAATTTCCCTAGAACAAAATAATTTTATTACTAAATAAGTTATATTGCATTACAGTATCTAACCGATTTCCATTAAAATTTCATCACAAATAAACTTTGTTGATTACAATGATTTATTGACAAAACAATAATAAATTATTTCATCCATAATAAAAAAATTGGGCTTTTCACAAAAATACTTTAATTATAGGTCAATCTTAGACCCCTACCTAATTATTTCTAAAAAATACTAGAAAGCAAGTGTATTTTGATACTTTTAAGGTGTTGCTATTTACAGTTGGAAATTACTTATTGCAGTCGGGACAAAATACATAACTGCCCCTTTGTATGAAACTTAATAATGTTCATAGTTTTGCCCATCAATCTCAAATTAAGCAATAATTCACCTGAATTGATTTAAAATTTAAACAAAAGAATTAAAAAAATAAAAAAAATAAAGGGGAGGCGTTTGATGGAAACGCCTCTTCACAGGTGCGGGCGTTATTGGTAAACGCCCGCATCAAATTTTTTACTTTTACATTATTGAGGACGTTTTTGTTCTTGGCACCGACTATATAAATAATTTCCGGCTGTAATAGCAACTCAATACTTTTACAGGATTGTTTGGTTCATGGTTTTTAGACCTGGACCGGTTATCAAACCGGTGAAGGAATTGGTTCATGAATTTAAGGTTCAAACGGATTAAACCGGTGATCGAAGCGGATTTTATATATATATATATATATATATATATATATATATATATATATATATATATATTAATTTTTAATTAAATTATTATTAATTATCTAAATAAATGTTATTCTTACCAACAATTAATAAATTTTATATTAATATTCTATATTTATATTGATTTTTCTAATAAAAAATACAGTGCAACATAATTTAAATGAAATTATGAGTCAATTATATTGACTTTAGTTCGAATTCGATCATATCTTATATATATTATATGAAAAAATTGATTGATTTGGTTATTTTGAATAAAAGTTATTTGTTTAAATAATAAATTTGTAAAATTTATAATTTAAATGCAATACACTAAATAAAAAAAACATAAATTTAAATCAAATAATTTGTTATAATTTTATTTGAAAATTATTTCAAAACATTTAATTACAGTAAGTTATATAAAATAATTTAGAATGTCAAATACAATTAGAAAAAATGGTATATAGTATAAAAGTATAATATGGAATCAAGTAACCAACTAATAGTATTAGTCTAATGGTAAAGTAAGTGAACAAGGTGTTAGAGGTTTTGGCTTCAAACCCCACCACCTACACTAGACCGATTCTTGACTTTGCCAAAAATCGGGTGAAACCCGACCAATTCGGTTTGTTCGGTAAACCAAATGGTCACCCCTAATTTTGCCGGCCACCATTATCCCCGCCACAGCATCAACTCCCGCAGGTGACTATTATTAAGTTAATACATTGTAAATTCAATTGAATTCGTTCCTTTGGCTGGCCACTTTATTGATTCAAGCTACTGTTCATAATTGCTTTTTTCTTTATAAACTGCAGTAGCTGTATCCTACGTCTAGTGCTTTTTCAATTGTTGTCTTTTTCTTTCCATGTGGCGAACAATTTATCTTTTTTTTTTTTTCTGTAATAGTCCATTTTTCATAAAAAATAAAAATAGAGTTCTTTAATTGAAAAATCCATGCCTAATATGTGATCCATTAGGTGCATTATTTCTCGATTAAAAGTTCATATAATACAATTTAAACTTAGAGTTTCATAAAAGAAATAGTTTAGTACTTGTATTGTTTATATTTCCTGCTTTTAAAAGACAATGTTATTCCACCTAACTCATAGATTGGTAGTGAATATTGCAAGTATTTATATAATATCCATTCAATGCCAACAAATAATATAACTCAATTTTGAGGAAAAATGATTAAAACTTGGAGTTAAAAACAAGTAGCAACACAAAGAGGTGCTGTAGCAAACACTATCTCCGGTTTCAAAAGCTGCATAGGAATTGCATTTTAGAAAAGGGACATGAGGAGGATTACTGGCCAAAAAAGCATTAAACTTTGATTGCAAAAGGCCACACCAAAAGGCCGAAACAACAAAATGCTGCAAATATATTGAACAGACTGCACATAGTTGTAATGTTTTATTACCTCAGTGCATTACTGACATGTATTTCATATGTAGCTGCTGGATTGTTCAGCCTTTATCCTAAAGAATTAACTACAAGAAAAGGCGTGTCCCTATTTTATAAGATCAAACTTGGACCAGCTGATATTCCGTGTACTTGAAAACTTATTTTATTTGAGATCTGTGTTTCTCAAGAACGGGACATCCATATATGTAGAGATGCTTTAAATTGTGAAGACGTTGTATGGTTGTAGCTGTTAATTGGTAGTCCAGATTCCAACAATAATTCAAGGACAGACAGCGCAGAGATGGAAGGTGTTGAAGTTGATCTGGTAGACAACACATTTTCCGACCAAAAATATCCGACCCCCATATTTCTAGCTCCTCAAGCCATGGAAGGTCATTGATTTTATCATCCAGATTCTCCGAAAATGCACCAATGCTTAGTTTCCTCAATCGAGTGAGCTTGCACAATATGTCAATCCAGTACAACAATTTATCTCCAAGGAGTTCAGAGAACTTTGCAAGCCCAAATCATCTGAAATGAACCTCAGCCAGTCACATCTTCTGACTCTGAATCTACTGAAACCAGTGTTGGATAGAAGCCAATTTCTGAGATAAGTCAATTTTGGACATCACAGACGTGTGAGACGGGGAAAGGACTTCTTTTCATGGAGTAAGAACCTCAATTCATCACAATCTTTGATTTCGACCTTCACAAGGGCTGATAGACTTTCCATTGGAAAACATGTCAATTTGGGGCAAGACAGAATGGACAATCTTTCCAGGCAAGGAAACACAACTACGTTTTTACCACGATAACGCCTTGGAGGTGACCTCCACGAAATCCAACTGATTGACAGTGATTTCAATGCCGGAAATAGCATCAAGCGATTTCTGCTATTGCCTTCACTGCTAAAGTTTCTGTTTAACTGACTTTCAATGCACCTAAGCTTCTCCATATGCTGTATTGTAAGCGATTTAAGGCAAGGAAGATGTCCAAGTTGTGGGAGATCTATACAGTTCCAGCAGTGCTCTAAAGTAAGTCCCACCAAATTATTTACCGCACCCTCGAATATGCTCCCTATATTCATCAGCCAGGATGGCAATTTGTTGCCCATGAAGTACTTTATCTTTATTTTCTGAATGTTCGAGTGAGGCCGGAGGCATTCTAGTAGTTCCTCATCCCCTGAACTTCTGTCATTTGCTCCGCAACTCCATCGGAAACTCAGTCCATTCAATTTTGTTTTCTTCTGCAGATTTGCTGCCTCAGCTTCTTTTAAATCTCTCACCTCTTCAAGCCGGGTTATCTCCACGTCCCCTCTCAGTTCATTTAAGCTTTCAAGTTCTCGAATGCTACCTCCCCTATCCCAGCCAACAACAAAGAACGACAACGTTTGAAGACCCTTTAGCTTCCCTAGTCCAAACGGCATCTGGTGCTCGAAAGAAAACGCACTATTCTTCGGGTTAGGGTTGCAAACGGGGCGTGGATTACCCGAACCCGACGGGTACCCGTCCCGAAGGGGATGGAGAATCCCCGTTAAGAATCCCCGTGGGTATGGGGATGGAGAATTTTTCATCCCCGAAACCTTGATGGGGATGGGAAATGCATTACCCGCCCCGAAAAATACCCGAACCCGATAACTCTTATTGGGAAATCCCCGAAATATTTCCAAAATTTATGATATTATACATAAATTATTAAGTAATATTCTTATATATTAAATTTTATAAGTTGTAATTGCACTCCGTAAAGTCTATATAACGTGGTTTTAACTAAGTTATTATCTTCGAAGTAATCTTTAACGTTAAAAACTCTTATGTTATATGTATGTTAAGGCATTCAATTAATTTAGCATCGAATTAGGGTAATCGTTACTTAGTTTAAATATAGTACTAAGTATTTTTGAAGTATTTGAGTGAATTTTGAGTATGAAATTTTGGATAAAAATACTTCATGAATTCTTAATGAGGGAATGGGGAATATCCGATGAGGAATGGGGAATACCCGATTGGGGAATGGGGAATTTTTTTTTTACCCGAAACCCTAATGGGGATGAGGATGGGGAAAGTGTTTTACCCGAAAACTTAATAGGGATGGGGATGAGAAATACAATACCCGACCCGATAAGCCCCGTTTGCAACCCTTCTTCAGCTTCATCAGATTGTTCAACTTCTTTTTGGGAAGATTGCTAAGCTCTTTGCAGTTGAGGAATCTCAATGTTTGAAGATTATAAAGCTTGGTGACAAAATCAGGAAATTCTCTAATTCTTGTACTTGACACATCGAGATGTCTTAGATGTTTCAACCTCCCAATTGACGATGGCAACTCTTCCACATCACTGTTCAAAAATACTAGTGTTCGTAAGCTTTTCAGCTTCAGTAATTCCTTACTGAGAACACTGTTTGAGATAAGGGTGCGTGATGTTGCACCTTCTAAAAAGTTCACTGATGTTGTTTCATATAAACGAAAAGACTGCATCAGCATCAGCGAAAACACTTCGTCGCTGATCAGAGAGGGTAAAACAAAAAGGATTTGAAAAAGACTGCATTAAATTGTTTTTAACGCTAAAAAGTCATTCACCCCCCTCTGACACGTGTTATATTGCCCAAGGAGACCAACAGATGGAGCCAGAAGAAGAGTTGTCGGCGGTAAAGTGGTGGCCGGAGAAAATATGGAGAGATCGAAGGCGGTGAAATGGTTGAAGGAGGCGGTGTGGAGGAGGGATAGAATTTTAGTCTTTATTTATAAAATGATTTCACACTGTTGATAAAAAATGAAGATGAAGGATCACGATTAAAAGTGTAAATGATGTAAAAATGCTAGTGTCAATATAGAGAATCCGATAATATAATTAGGTGTTTATTAGGCATTAAATTAGGGAATGAGAATTAATTAGGTAATATAATTAGATATTTATTATTAATTAGGATTTTAATTAGGTATGTAGGTTTAATTAGGATATGGGTTTAAGAAATGGGTAAATGAGTTAGGATTGGGTGTTAATTGGGTAAAAAAATTTGCATTTCTAAAAATACCTTTGCCACGTCATCATGTTTAACAGAATCTGGACGTAAATCCTATTTTTACTAACTTTGCAGAGCACAGACTCTTTTTGAAGAAAAGAAACAGACCCTGTTTTGAAAAAAATGAAAAACACAGTGTATGTTTTTGTACTTTACCCCAAAAGCAACAACCACCAAAGCATCGGCTTTAAAGCTACTAGCCAATTGCAGTGAGAGGCAGTGTCCATTCGGTGGAAGTGGAAATTAAATAAAGGAGGTGGATACTTTAGGCTTCATCAACGGTCAATTGACTTGTGATTTATATAGCCTAATGTATAGTGTTCTCAATAATACTAATAAAGTGTATCTCAATTGACAACGTAGACTAAGTATGTGGAAAAAGTACAAGGTTCAAACTCTACTAAATGTATTTATTGGGACGGATGAGGAGCCTTAACTGTGTCTAAGCACCAAACAATATATCGCAATAATGCATAGTACTAAGCACAAGCATGTTAAAGATGGTTTATTTCCTTTATTGGTTTAAGATCGGGGGCCTGGTTCTTTTGGATTGAATAAGACTGAACTAAATTGAACTGAAACTTAATGGTAGCAGAACAAAACTTATTGACGGAAACTTAACGAAAACTTAAGGGTTAACTTCAAAAACTTCCTTTGAGGTTTCACAGATTCTCAAAAACATCCTTTAGATTGAAATTTTATCAAAAGCACCTTTGAGATTTTGAACCTTTATCAAAAACATTTTTTTTTCATCCATTAAGAGTTAAATGGTGACGTGGCGAAGGGACAACATTGTCAAAACATTTAAATAAACCCTAACCCAAAACTCAAACTCATTTACCCACTAAATAAATCCAAATATCCAAATCTAACCCTAATCCTCCCTTGCCCCAGTTGCCGCTGTTACCAAAAACTCGTGATTTCGGTAAAATCATCAAAACCGATAGCAAACTCAGGCCCTACCCCAAAACGACGGCGATTCCAGCGAAATCACCAAACCGACATCGTTGTCTTGCCGCTCTTTGTCTCGCAGCCATTTTGCCCCTTCACTGTCGTTTCCCCCCGCAGAAGATATTAAACCAGATCTAACGAAACGCTCCGCCATCCCCTGCCGCAAAAAATCGCACTAAATCTCACCATATCTAGCCACGAGTTTTCGCTCAGAGATGTTGTCGTCGATGATATCTTCACTGAAAAACGACGAGATTTAGACGAAAAACGACGAGACCTGGTGTGAAGTAGACGATGGTTTTGAATTGGCTGAGAACGGTAGTAAGATTTGGACGGAAAAATGGCGGCGAGATTTGGATTGAGAATGACAGGGAGATTTGGACTGAGAACGGTGGTAAAATTCGGACGGAATTGCTATCGATTTTGGGGTTTCGCCAGAGGTCGCCGTCAGTTTGAGGTTTTTGTCGGAATCACGATTTTCCGGCAACTGTGACAACTAGGATTAGGGGACAACATTATGATTGAGGTTAGGGTTGGGTATTTGGATTTAGTTAGTGGGTGAATGGGTTTGGGTTAAGGGTTAGAGATTATTTGAATGCTTTGACATTTTTGAAAGTGTGTTTTTGATAACGGCTCAAAATCCCAGGGGTGCTTTTGATAAAATTTAAACCTCAAGAGTGTTTTTGAGAATCGGCGAAACCTCAAAGAAAGTTTTTAAAGTTAACTCTAAACTTAATGAAACTTATTGGTGCTTAATGAATCTAAAATTTATATTCAAATGATTCAAAATTTAATAAATTTTAGTGTAAACTTCAAAAACATACCTTGTGGTTTTGCGTTTTTACAAAAACATGTCTGAGGTTTATCTTTTTGCAAAATCATGTCTTGTGTTTTCAGAATTTGCAAAAAATGTTTCTCAGAATTTTAAAACCACATTTGAAAGGGTAATCTCCTTCAATTTATAGTGAAATTTTGCAAGTTCCTTTATAAAAATAAAATACACATTAGTGATGAATTTGAGATTTTTTTAAGAAATTTTGATATTTATTTTAATGAAAAATCAATTCCAACTTTAATAATGAAATTAGTTAAATTTTGATAAATAATTTACAAATAATATAGCTATAATATATGAATGTTGAATTTATTAAAATAAGTTGTTATCAAAACTGTAATTTTTCAAAAATATACCTTGTGGTTAGCCTTTTTCTGCAAAATTCTGAAACTACAAGGCATGTTTTTGTAAAAAACACATCGGCAATGTTTTTGCAAAAGTGTGAATGCACAAGGTATGTTTTATAAGTTTATCCTAAATTTTATTCTTATTAAAAATTTATTGAAATTAAATGAATTGAATGCAACTTGTTTAAAATTTAATGGAAACTTTATGAGTCTAAACTGAATTGAACGTAAATTTAATGAGTCTGAACTGAACTGAATGAAAAATAAGTGAAAAAGAACAGGGTGTAAATATTATATTGTATATTGAACGAGTGAGTTTCACTTATGAAGGGCATGTTTGATATTGTTGTCAAAGTTGTTATCCTTAAGAGTTTGTTTCATAATTTTTTCATATTATATCATATTTTGGATTTGGACAACACATTTTGATTTTTTATATTAATAAATTGATAATTGTTAAAACTATTTTCTTTAAAATATAATTTTTTATTTTTAGAGAAAGTTTTAAAATAGAGTTTTGAAGAAAAGCAGGAAAGTAATGACTAACATGCAATGAAACTGACCAAATAATAGGTGCTCTTCAAAGGAAACGGGCATCGAGGTGATGGCAAAAATGAATTGTATATACATTTTCTGATATTTTTTTCGTAGACAAGAGAATAAAAGGAAAGACTACACAATCCCTAATCTCACCGGAAACGTCCTCGGCCATGATAGGAATAATACCGGTTGACGGAGTAGAGAAAAATTACACCCAAACTCAGCCGATAACCTGAGAGAAATCATAAAGTTCCCGCATCAATTGCCTTCCGGATAAGTGTGTTGGAATTTCACCACTTAATCACTAGAAAACATTTCCTTAATAAAAAAAAAGAAGATTGTTATGAGTGGTAGAGCTCTTCGTGCAAAGTAAAAGCATTGTCCACTGATCTTTCGAAATCCCAATTTATCGACAAACCATCAAAAATACCTCACAACTCAGCCTTTGCAACAGAGCAAAACCCAATATACTACGACTGAAACCCCCAACCAACGACCCCATGAATCCCTTGAGGCCGAACGGATTAGCTGCCCCCATCCGTATTGACCTTGACCAAATTCTCCCCGGGACGAAAATCCAACTTCTAACCGGAGCTCCTGCCACCACGCTATCCAATCCCTTTTAAAAACAATAGCTAGACATCGTATCTCTGGTTTTAAGATACTTACCTAAGTATAATTTAGAAAAATACTAACTGAATAGAACATAAACGGGTATAACATAATACAACAACATGCCCAAACATGATATTGAGTTCCCCGCTACTTAAGTTAGCTATATGTCTCATCCTTTCCCTTTTTCCATAGATACGTCTTAGGCGTATACTTTATTTTGTTTTTCTTTTTTTTTTTTAACAATTATTTATAACTTGAAGTAAATTGAACTACATACCATTTTTCTATCTTCCCTCACATCTCTCTTTATTGTTGATACGTTTGCTAATTCCATTTTTCTAATACGTTTGCAAACCCAAAATGTATTTAGTTTTATATATCAATATAATATTACATTCTAGTCTTATTTATCACAAACAAACAAAATATTTATTGGTTGAATTATATAGATATATGAGACATATCGGTACCTTATTCCACATTACGTTTTAACTGTTTTCTAAAGATTAATAAAACAGTCAACTGATTGTTAATTTACTAAACTGCCCTCTAGTAAAGTGCTACAATTATTAGTTTTAGTAAATCAATGAAGACGTTTCATATATTGCAATTAATATAGAAACATTAAAAACTTCACATTTTCAAAGAACCACAAGAAGTGTAGCGGCAATATGTTCCTAGATAAAAAAATTTCAAATAGCAAATTCTTCTCCACGTAAATCTTATCCTTCTCAAATTTGCTTTCATCTCCTTCCATTGATGCCTGCAATTTTTTCATTATTGCTAAAATTGATTCAAATGCAAATTCTATGAGTTTAAATATTATGTTGTACTCTATTTCGTTTTCTTATTGGAACACTAAAGTGTTGATTAAATTTTATCTTAAAAATTGCAAAAATAAATAATGGTAACATTGGAAATAAAACAAAACTTTACCTAGAAACTAATAAATGTCAAGTAAATTGAGAAGCCTATAATTGCCTAGACGTCTACTATAAGTAGATGGAGGGAGTATGTCATAAGTGCCTAATTCACTATATATGTTGTATCCTCAATTAATACATCACATCATGTTTTTTTGAAAACCACATCACATCGGGTGTATATATATATATATATATATATCCTAAAAAATAAACATTTCTTTCATATAAATCGCCTCATCTTTTTTTTTTGTTCACATTCCCTTATTGATCAATTTCCACTTTGTTTCATTTTCTTTTGTTTTAATTAAATTTATCAGTTTCTAACAAACTACCCAATAATAAAACAATTCATTTCTCTTATCTTCTCTCTAAAATGACAGTGAATTACACAGTTCAAGCTTATTTCATTGTAATCATTTTTATCCAACTAATAAAATGTCCAACACTGGAAAAATGTGTTGTACAATTATTTAAAATTTTAGCGAGACAATTGTTTTTCGACATAATATAGGTATGAAGAAAATATCAATTTATTTTATAAAACAAATGCATTCTGTGTGTTGAATTCAATGGTTACTACGTTATAAAAGAAATAAATACAAGCTACACCGATGTTATGAATGATAAAATAAAGTAAAAGAAAAGAAAATAAGAGAGGGAAAGAGAATTAAAGTGTAGGAAGCGTCTTATATCCGAACCAAATTCCCTCTCTTTCTTCTTCCCTCGTTTTCTGCTCTCTTTCTCCCCGATCTCCCCTTTCCCTTTGATTCCCTCCATCTCTTTTCCTTCCGATTCCCAATTTCATGTCCAATTCCCAACCGCCCCCAAATCCCCAATCCCACCCTAATTCCTAAAACCGTCAACTCCCTATGAACCCTCCTTTCTTCTCCCCCGGCCACTATCACCGCTTCTCCTCTCAGCCCCGCCAACTCCCCGATCATCAACCTGAGGCCATCTTTGTTAAACCCCCCGTTAGTATCTCTTTCAATTTTTCTTCTTGTTCTTGGGAGATCTGCTTGGTTTCTGATTTTTTGTTTATTTGTTATCTCTCCATTAAGCGCTTATTTACTCTTTTGTTCTTAATTTCGGTGAAATTCTGCATTTTTTATGTTCTTTCGTGGAGAAAGGAGGTTGATTTAGTCGGTGGGTCTTATGGAATGTCTTGTGCGCGCTCGTCTTTGAGCTGAACTGTTTTTCCTCTGCTGGGGCTACTGGTTTGTCGGCCGTTTACTTTATCGCGCGATAATGTTTCGTTTTAGCTGCTTAGTTGATTCACTGTCATATTTGTTTGCTAACTGCTCTTGAATTGCCTCGTTCTTGATTATGATCGCTTTTTGCTCTCAAGTCAACTGCCAAACAAGCAAGCCTGTAAACTAATTAGTGGCAGTCAATTATCATTTTGTTTTTGATTTATTTCATATTTTCTTAACCTTATAAAGTTGCTGTTTGTATGCCAATGTAAATGTAGCAATTTTGAGTTTGGATCTTAGAAATCAAAATAACCTTGCCAATCAGTGGCAAGTGCTATAGTTGACTAAACAATGGGAACTCCAGTCTTCTTAAAAAGCGCAGCATTTTGATTTTACTTTCATAAACAGTAGTTGATTTGACTTTTCTGAAGTTAATTTTTTGAACTTTTTCACAAACGAGGGAACTCTTTATAGCTCGTTTTCATTGTGTTGTTTTCCACCTTTTTTAATATTAGTTATATTGAACGAATGTTAAGCTTTCCCAAATGTTTCTTTATATGTGTCAATTGATGGGGATGCATATTATCATTTAAGAGAATTCCCTTAGTTCTTCAGATTTATTTTCTTGCTACATTGTGTAATGATGGGTTTTGGAAACTTATTTAGTCATGAAATTTCATTTTCTTGCGCATTCATCATCTCTTGGTGTGATATCAGTGTCACTGAGGTTCCTTTTTATTGTTTAAACTAGGCTTGTTTTTGTATGTGCTATGTTCAACTCATTATCATTGATGGCTTGGCCTTGTATCAGTATTACTATTAGCATTTCTTGCTGCTATTGCTAGTTGAAATTTTTTCGCAGTGATTCATTGACAGGATCAATTTTTCTAGAACAATATGATCTTTGTAGTTGATTTTTAATCTTGTAAATCAAGGAAAAGCTATACATGATGGCTTCTATTTTTTGTTAGTATTGAATTGAAGGATTATTGTGTGGATGGAATACTTAAAAAGTTTAAGGTACTCCTAGCTGCATATCTCAAGGCATACCTAGGTACATGCTCGAGGTACACCACCTTGCCTGGGTGGTGGCGAGTTGTGAGAGCTTGAGTGTTTCCCACCTCTTTAAATCTATGATGTATGAAATAACTTAGCTACCCAAGAGTTTAAGATGATGCCATTAGATTCAACTTCACTTGATGAGGCCCTCCACCTAGTTAGTGAAGCCTTTCATACTTTGAAAAAAAACTATCAAGATGTAGTGCAGACAATGATTGCAATGACAGAGTCATGATGCGTAATCTAACTATGAAGGTACTGCAATTGACATGGACTTTAAGATTGCAAGAAATTTTTGAAATTTTATACCAACTTTTTGTGATAAACGTGCAAGCAGATAGTGAGCTAGGGGAGATTCAAGAGATACCTTTCACATAGAGCTCAACGTTGTGGGTATATTGACATTGTAGACATTTTTCCTTCCTACTTCAAAAGCCACATGTTACCCCTTATCAAAGGATTAGTTGTCGAACATATGTTGAAGTCCATCACTTTAGTGGAGTTGACATCTTAGTTGCTAGTTGAGTAGCTTATAGAAGTTCTTGGATAGCTATTCAAAGGTATTTAAAAACACTTGCAGACTTACTGATGTATAAATGTTTGGATTTGATGCGAAGGCAAGGGTAAATTGTGTAACAACCTGTTGTCAAACCAAATAAGGAAGGAACAACTTGAAAACTAGCCAGAATGTATTGATAGTAAGGTTGCTACAGATGGATATGCTTACAAGGGTGAAGATTGTGATTGCAAAAAATGTAGCCTCGGCTGCTGTGTCATTTCCATACCTAACGCAATGCTTAGTATTACTGTTCAAAATGGTAAAAACTGTGATGAGAATAGGGGCCCATAGATTAGATTTGATGTATGGTTTTTTTAAGTAAGCAAAGTTGCACTCCTTGGCAGATGTTCTATCAAAAACCAATTACTGTAGAAAATAGATCCAAAACCAAGACACATAAACGCCGCATTACTTGACAAGCCAAACCGACAATCCAAACGGAACTACCATCCAACAATTTCTACACAATTCTGCTTGCAGGATTGTACTTGATTACATGAAGTATTTAATTCCCATAAGCTCAACTTAGTCATGGAACCACAAATATGAGAAATTCAATAGACCAGGAGCAATCCCCAAAATGATCGCTGGGAAGCAAACAATAATTCATTTCAGACCTGATCAAAACCCAAACTCAATGCAAATATGTTGACATGAGAAAAAGAAAATACCATAAAATAAGGACCAATACTTAGACCAAGTTAATAAGACATGAATGAAACACTATTCATCTTGGTACGCAGTTTTGCCAAAATAAGGGTGTTGCTTCTTTGGGGATAGGCAATGAGTATTTTGGGAACCAGAAACTGATCTTGTCTGAATGGAAGATTGTTTATATATAAATAGAGGCTAGGAACAGGATGGAGAAGTAAATCCGTGAACAAGGAAACAATGAACAAAAGTTGAGACATTGAAGAGAAACAAAAGCAAAATGGGTTCTAGATAAGAAATTAAAAAAGAAGAAACCCTGAAATCAAATTAGGCTATGAGACCATGTTCATTAATCAAAATATCGTTGTGAAGATATGAATAGAAAGACTAATGAGCATCCGCAAGATATAGATCAAGATAACCCTGTCGTGGTTAATGCATTCCTAGTTGTGACATTTTCCAGCATTTCTGGAGGACAATAATGTTCTCATGGAGGTATTGCTAGGTTTCAGTGTTTCTAGTTAGTTTTGTTGTAGCATTTATTGGCTTTTGAGCTGTTAGTTAACAGCTTTAAGAGTCATAACGAATAGTTATGAATTGGGTAAACTAGTCTTTAATTACAAAAGGCTTAGAGAGCCCATATTATCCTAATTGTAATTGTTAGTCTAAGCTGTCCTAGTTGCTATTAGAGGAGCCTGTATATATGCTAAGATGTAATGAGCATAGTTATTAAGGCGATGAGGCGCACCGAGGCGACGAGGGGTCTAGGTGCGCCCGAAGGCGAGGCGCACCGCCCGAGGCGCGCCCAAGGTACACTTTTTCCAAAAAAATAAAAAATTCAAAAAAATTGCAAAATG
>CAOJBJ013049841.1:0-19609 GCA_948291685.1 Euphorbia celastroides
CAGAAGCTGCAAAGCTTCTAAACTCACTCTTGAAGCTTCGCCAAGCCTGTTGCCACCCCCAAGTTGGAAGCTCAGGGTTGCGCTCTATTCAACAATCCCCAATGTCCATGGAAGAAATATTAATGGTAGGTTAGAACATGTAAATCTTTTTTCCCCTTCAGAAACCTTTTAACTAGTTCGTTTTATTCATGGGTAGCTGTTTTGTAGGTCCTTATAAGTAAGACCAAGATAGAAGGGGAGGAAGCTCTAAGGAAGCTAGTTGTTTCTTTAAATGCACTTGCTGGAATTGCTATTATCGAGAAAAACTTTTATCAAGCTGTGTTATTATACAGAGAAGCATTGGATCTAACTGAAGAGCACTCCACAGATTTCCGCCTGGACCCTTTTTTGAATATCCACATTCATCATAATCTTGCTGACATACTTCCAATGGTTACCAGCTTCACTTCCCAACATGTCTCACAAGAACACCAGTCACATGGCAATATTGAAAAGGCCTCTAAGATACACGATATTGACGACTTTGATATAAAGGTTGTAAAGAAGCAAAAACTTGATGGAGAAGTTAATTCAGATTTCACTGTTGATGCTAGAAAAATATTTATCCGTACAGAAAGTAGCTTAGATGGTTGTAAGGGAGGTGAAGATAATTCAGGTGTTCCATCAAGTGATGAATCTTTGAGGGCATCATGTGTAGAATTGAAACAGAAGTACTTATCTGTGTTCACTGCAAAGCTGTCTACGGCTCAACAAGATTTCAAAAAGTCACACACGCAGGTAAATCTGTTCTGTTTTAATTTTCATTAAAATTTTGTACCCTCCTAGAAGCTATTAGTCTTTTTTGATGTAGGCTTGGAGCTTCTGTGTTTGAGCATTAGTTTGTGTTCAAATGTTGGATCTCTCTTGTTCTTTGAGTTCGTTAGGAGACTTAGGTTGAATTTACGATAGAGTGAGGAGTTTCAACTTTCAACTGTGATAAGCCACTAACATGATTATTATTTTCCATGAGTAACATGTGATGTACACGAAAAAAGAAGCCTAATAATCTTGCTGAAGTTGTTTTGGATCATTGGGCCTCGAAATAATTAATACACATGACACTTGCACTTGGGCATTCAAGTATTTCCAGGTGCAACATGAAATGTTTCGGGGTGCTTATTTGTGTCTCTCCCGCTATTTTTATTTGTGTATATTAAATAATCTGAGTGGTACAAAACATTATATTTTATGAAGGTTTCTTCAGCATTGTGTGAGAGAGAAAATCAGCATAAAACATGGTGGTTGGATGCACTTAGTCATGCTGAGCTGAACAAGGACTTCTCAAGAGACTTGATTAGAAAAATTGAAGAGGCTGTATCAGGAATCTTAAACAATTCGAGGTCATGTCAAGTTCCATCCAGGTCAGTGTCTGCCTCTGGACTTCAACTTTTTGTTTTTTGGAGACTATACCAAGTGTTATGTTGCCATGAAAATTCATTTTTTGGCTATTTTTGCAAGCTTGGCTCTACAATCTTAATAGATTAACTTCCTGTGGTGTGTAATTGTATTGTTTCCATTGTCATCTTCTTTTGGCTCTGCTAATTGTTTTCCTAATCCTTTTCTGGAATAGTGTTTTTGAGGATGCCACGTCCTCTATAGTTGGTTGTGTTTTCTCTGGTGATAAAATTTCCTCAGTAATCAGAAATGATTCCCCCAATATGATACGGAACGAACAGCATGGCTCTTAGATTCATTTGAATATGTGCTCACATTTTATTTTTGAGCTTGCAAATGAATTTGAGCCAAAAGCGATAGCATCAGTCAAAGGTACAGTTATCATTGATTAAATTAGTGGTTGATGTATACTATGTTTGAGAAGAATAAAAAATTACTTTCATACTTATACACAATGTTGAAGCTTGATAAACATGCAAATAAGCTAATGCTATGAGCTGTGTTTCACAAGTTTTCTTTCTTCTTATGGAAAAGCTAGTATATGTTTTAGCGCTTGTTTCCTTCATTCTTCAGTTTTCAGTTTTAGTATTTGCGTTTCATTTTGTCAAGCCCAGTTTCCGAAGCATCACTTCTTTGAAGTACCATATACAAACTCGTTTGGACCAGTTGGAGACCTCCAGACAGGCATTACTTAACCGCCTTCTGGAAATTGATCAGACAATGGAAAACCCGAAAGAAGAGGTTATAGAACGTGTGAGATATTGTCGGAGTTGCCAAGCTACTGATGATGGGCCCGTTTGTATTCATTGTGAACTAGAGGAACTATTTAAGGTTTGCTCCTAAACTAACTTGCTAGTTTGATAATTGATATGTAGTATACTTGAGACAGAACTAGAAGAGAGTCGATCTTCATATTTTGAACTTCTTTTGTCAGGATTATGAGGCTAGACTGTTTCGTCTCAATAAGTCACATGGGGAGGTCATTACATCTGCTGAAGAGGCAGTTGATATACAGAATAAGAACTCTGCCCTCAATCGTTTCTACTGGAATTTATCAGGGCAAAATAAACGCCCATTGTCATCTGGCGATGGTAATGAAGCATCAAAGAAAAGAGATGTCGTTGAGAGAGTAGTGGTGAGTTCAGCTTAAGAGGCTTAACAACATTGATTTTCTCATTTAATTCTTTTTGTGCTTGGCCTTCTTTATGAAATCTAAGAAAATGAGCTAAACGGAATTCAATTGGCATGACAGAAGTTAGTACATGAGCCTAGAGGTGATAGGAATTAGTAAATAATTAGGGGCAGAATAGTCAATTAAATAAATTAGGGTTTAGGGTTTTAGGGCATATAAAAGGGTAGTTCAGTTTGGGAGAGGGCAGCTTTTGGAGAATATTTTGAGAAGGGGCAGTGCCCTGGGGGAGCCTGTGCTCTGGGTATTTTCTATCTTGTTCTTAGCTTGTTTAGGTTGTAATTCCCATCAATATAGTTCTGGTTATTGTTCTAGTGAGATATTCAATATCAATTCTCTATCAAGAGGGATCTTTTCCATTCTCATGGTTAAAAAATGTGTGAGATGTCATTAAGTATACTGTTATTCGGTAGTTAAACTCATTAACCAGATCTCAAAAATGAAAACTATTGTTTACTCATCAATTATTTGTGGCATTGTCAAATATTCTCGTGATCATGAGATGAATACACTATCTAGCAAGCTGCTTATATTCTTTTTGTTATTAACGGTGTTGAGTTGGTAGGTCTCAAAGTCACCCTCTGAATTGGAGGTTGTTCTTGGTGTCATAAGAAACTACAGCAAAAATCATTTGGGAAGGGAGGATATCTCAGCTGCCAGTAAGCAAATAAACATTCTGGAGGTAACTGCAGTTTTGTTCACAGTTGCTTTATCAACTAGTGAACCTGCACTCGATTTTGTTGCATACCAATTTTTATATTGTTGAGCATAATTCAATTCATTTTGTTTTACTCTGTAAGGCAATGAGAAAGGAATACAGCCATGCCAGGTCATTGGCAGTTTCCCAAGCTCAACTTCTGAGAGCACATGATGAAATTAAGATGGCAACATCACGCTTACACCTCCAAGAGGATGAAAATGATCACTCTGTTGATGCTTTGGCTCCACATGAATTAGAGTCTCCTAGTGTGCTACAGACCAATGAGAAGTTCATTTCCTTAGCCCTCGTCACGCATAAAAGGGAGGCTCCGTTACTTGGAGGTACTCATTCAATCTTTCAACATTATTGTATATATCTTAGTAAGCATGTGGAAACTCACCTTCTGTTGCTGCTATTTTTTGGGGTTGTCAAGACACGTCTTTTGATATTTGGTTAATTTTTGTTTATTCCAGTATAAGACATACAAAATTCAATATGTCAAGAAGTAGGTGTCATTACTGCTACTCAGAAAAATGCATCTTGCAATGGCATTTATGCTCAGTGTGTGGTTCCCTATTTAAGTTTTTCTAATAAATGTAAAATTTTGTATTGTAGTCAGACGGTTTTTATATGACTAAATAATGATATTCAAAATGCATTGATATTGAGTTTTTATTCTTTTAGACCATTTTTGTATGTAGGACTACTTTAGCTTTAAGTTTCCATAACAAACATAAATATAAATTTTTTTCTGTCTCGTATATCATTTTTCCTTCCTTGGAGTATCTACTTTTCTCATGCAAAAACAGAAAAGAAAAGAGCTTTTATTTCCTTTTTAAAGCGGAAGAAGTTAAAGCACTATTATATTTCCCCTTTTGTCATTGAATTTTGAATGCCGTTGAGCCTTAACAGTCACAACTATGTCTTAAATGAATCTGCAGATTCGTCTCCTTTATTGCTTTCTAAATTGAAAATAAAGTATTGTCTTTCTTCCCCGTCCCAATGTTCTTAATTTCTCATGTATTTTTCAGGGTCTGATATCATCCAAACAGAAGTCATCAGAAAGTTTAAAGAATTCTGCAGTAACTCAACAAATGGATGTTAAGCCAACAGTAACTGAAGGCCTGCCTAAGGACGATGACGAATCATGTCCAATCTGTCATGAAAAGCTTGAAAGTCAAAAGATGGTTTTCCGGTGCGGTCATTTTACTTGCTGTAGATGTAAGTCGGGAATTACATATTGCACCATTTCTTTTTTGGGCTTTGTTAAGCTAGGAGCCTAACTTCAATATTGAAATTGAGAGAAAAACAGAAAAGAGAGAAAAGTAAAAGAATCGGTAATTTGATTTATCATTCAACTACTTGAGTTCGTTACATTTCCAGCTATTTATACAACTATCTATGATATACAGCTGTCTAGTATATACAGCTGTCAAGTAGTAGCACTTGGCTGTAATTCATCGGTGTACACTAGGCTAGGAATTAGCCACGTGTCACTGACTAACAGAAAAGCAGCTAACTAGAACTCACTAATACTGAAACCGAGACAGCCAGCAGAACAGAGCTAACTCGCTAACTTCCTTCAAGTCGTGACAGGCTTCCGTGGAAGCAATGAATTGAAAATAAATTGAATTAGTCATGAAGATAGATTCAATATGATAACGATGATGACAAGAGTCATAATCACACATAAGCTTTTAGAAGTTTAGCATCTTTGATGGTCATTTTCAAATTTGGCGAGTGAAATGTGATAGTATTATGTCTTTATTTATTTGTAAAAATTGATTGAATATGAATAAGCTATGAAGTTTTCTCTCTGATTAATTTTGGGCATTTTGTTTTCAATGTTGGCCCTGAGCAAACTTCTATTTGGGATTTTTGTTAGGTTTCTTTGCTTTGACCGAGCAGCACAGTCACAAGTTCCAACGTAAATGGGTAATGTGCCCAACCTGTCGGCATCATACAGATTTTGGGAACATTGCTTATGCAGCTGATAGAAAAGACAAATCTTGTGATTCAGCTGACACAGTTCAAGATTATGAGAGATGTGAAGCATCTTTAAGCGTTCAAGGTTCATATGGCACTAAGGTACAATTGGCTAGTTTGGACTTTTATGCCTGTTTCACCTGGAAACAGGTTTATATTTTTCCATATCATACCTCATTTTAACTTTGAAATTCACATTTTCCTTGGCCATGTTGAAACTGAAGATCGAAGCAGTCACAAGAAGAATCTTGTGGATAAAAGCTGCAGATCCTGAAGCAAAAGTTCTGGTTTTTTCGAGTTGGAATGATGTACTGGATGTGTTGGAACATGCTTTCAATGCTAATGGCATCACATATGTACGGATGAAAGGAGGCAGGTAAAAAAATGGATTTGTAACTTGTCAAACATCATTTATTACGGCTCTATTCTTTTCAACTGAATGGCTAGCAGCAAAACTGAACTGAATTGAAGTGAACTGAAACTTGTTGAATACTTATTGAATAAGCACTGAAGTGAATTGGATTGGACTGAACTGAACGAAATGGAAAATAAGTTGAGTAAAACAGACCCTACATCACATTTGGTTTCATCTTACATGGGCTTGAATGGATCTTGTTATGGGCTTGATTTCTGTGGCTTTGGTGAATGCAGGAAAGCCCATGTTGGCATCAGCCAGTTCAAGGGACAGAACAGCAGTCCAATAAAGGCTGGAAAAAAGCGAGGCCAAAAAGAGCCATTGAGATCGGTTCAAGTGCTGATGCTGCTAATCCAGCATGGAGCCAATGGGCTTAACCTCTTAGAAGCGCAGCATGTTGTTCTTGTTGAGCCATTACTCAATCCTGCAGCTGAAGCTCAGGCAATTGGCCGGGTACACCGAATTGGCCAGAAAAATAGAACATTTGTCCACTAGTTTTAAAACTTATGGGTTTATTCTAAAAAATGCTGCTTTATTTTCTTATGCCTTTATGGCGCTGTGTTAGGTGAAGAACACAGTGGAAGAGAGCATATATAAACTAAACAGAAGTAGAAACAGCAATGCATTTATAAGTGGCAACACAAAGAATCAAGATGAGCCGCTTTTGACACTGAAAGATGTGGTCCTTATTTGCCACAGTTGCATCGGATGTTCCAAAAAGCAGTAATGAAGAAGAAGAACCTATTGAAAGCCGAAGACATCTGCCACCTGGTACAGCTGCTGCTATAGCAGCTGAGAGAGACTCCAGGACAATGCAAAGTGACTATATTTTTTTGTGATGGAATAGATTTACACAAGGAAATATATTGCTAGTAGCACCAAACTGCCTTTGTATACTAGTGTAGGTGTTAGAATAGAATTATCTTCTCATGCCAAAAAGGGCCATTGTTGTAGTACATAAATAGATTTAAACTAGAGATTCGTGTAGATGTTGAATTTGTATACCAAATCACATTGATTCAAATTGGGAGTTTAGTCTTGGAAGATACTCGCATATCATCACAAATTCAAAGGTTAACTTTGAAAAGGGAGTAAAAGGACATCTCCCTGCAGTGATGGAGACGTCGTTGAATGGAACAGGGCCTTTTCTAGAGATTACACGTTGCTTCTTGTGCATGTCCTAATCCTATTTAAACCGAATAGCGCCTTTCAAATTATCACCAATAACATGGAGGCCTCAACTATCAATGTCCCTGGCAAAAGGGCAAACCTTTTCAGATTCCATTGACCGCTGTGAGGTTTGAGAGAGGGAAACAGAAGAGATTATTATGCTGTCTGAAAGTGGAGATGAAGCTGGAAGAAGGAGACGATGATTGGGATTGGGGAAATGGTGCCAGGAGAAGAAAGGGGCGGTGGAGAGGTTGGAGTGTTTGGAGAGAGAGGCAATCATGGGAGAAGATAACCCCACTGATTACCAGAGAAGAGCTCACATCTTTCATAAGAGGTCTAGAGTTTTCCAGGCTCTCAAGGAACGTTCTGCTCTCAACCCATCCCCTTAATTATCTATCATATCCAACTTTACAACTTCTCTCTCTCTCTCTCTATATATATGCTTGTTTCAAGTTTTGTTGTTTTCAGTTGGTGTGTCCGAAAATACTACTGTATGTTGTGAATACCACCGAAAATACCGAAAACATTTGTGGCCTATGATTCACATACACTCAATTCTAGCGAATTTTACGAAAAGCTTGCAAGTTTATTGTTGAATTAAGCATAGTTCATCCGGGTATTTGATTATATCATTCCACAAAATAAGCCAAATTCAATCACATTTTCACTGAAACCCATTATGTCCTAGTATTTACCACTACCACAACATTTCTAGATTACATTCCCTTGTACAATAAGATCATAAATTTTTTATTTTTTCGTATTAAAAACACTGCTCCAACGGTAACAAATGCCTACTCGCATGCTAGCTTATGACCTTTTTTTTATATATGTAATTGTAATATGAACAAATTGAAGTGAATTTCAGATTTATAAATTTTCAATACAAGTGATAACTTGCAGGGTATGTCTGAAACTAAACTTTTCAAATGAGTTCAGTTCAATTTTGAGTTTTGCACACAAAATTTACGGAGTTCTTTCATAACATGAAGCGATCAAATTGAATTCCTCCCAAAATTGGCCCTAAGATCTGAGTAGTGAGTCTTATTTTTTGTAGAAACATAGCTCAATTTGCGAGATTTGCCGTGTTTTATCAAAATTTTTTTTCCTTTTTATGATAAGGTGTTGAAAGTACCATATTGTGAAGTTCATAATGAACCCGTCAACTTAGATACATACAACTGGATGCTCCAAGTCACAAACGATATCCCTGTTCATCAGCAAAGGATGACACATTACTGATACGGCTATTATACTGCAAATGACACATTTTAATAAGCTTAATCCGCTATGTTTAGTTATTCAATGAATTGCACATATCAACTTCGTCAACAAAATGAATCACTTGAGTGACCACAACATCCATGAACACATGAAAAAAAAAATGCACTTCTGCCATTGGCTAATTTGCTTGTAACAGTAAAGTTTGAGGGAGAGAACAAAAGACAAAATAGAGAGAATAAAGTTATACAAACATTTGCCAATTAGCACTCAACAGTAAGTAAATCTGAAATGATCAACATTATTCATGAAAAGTCAGTTCCGTTCACAAACTCTTGCCACCGGCCTCATTAAACAAAATGAAAGAAGCTAACCAAAAAGTTGATCCCTCTTCACTGATCAGACTCACCCTTCTCAAAGAAGGTCTTCTTAATCCAATCAAATGGCTGCAAATGACAGAAGAAAAATCCTAACATTAAAGGAATCATATGACAAAAAGTACATGGCAAATCAATAATGCTTAAAGTAATTAGCAGTTGCATTTCCTTTTCTTCTTATGCGTAGATCTATATGTAACAGACGGCTAACCAATGTGTAATATATAGCAAGCATACATTTGGCGAGAAAAAATTGTACAATGAGAAATCATATCATGTCATTACAAAAGAAAGGTAGTTTATATTGTGCTTATTGCACTTGAAATGCTCACAACCTTCGTATCTAAGTACAAAAAACAAATCAATTCAGAATAGTTTTCATAATAAGGGAGTACAAATTTGAAACTGAAACGAAAGAAAGACAAGTGAAAACAACATCCTATGGAATATTCTGTCCTATGACTATTCATAAGGTTATGTCCTGAGAGATTCACAAAGTAAGCAACTAGGAAAACATGCTTTGCTAATAAGCATATAACCGTTTCTTACTTCTGATTCTACATTCTCTTACATGGTGCCCTACATTACTTATTTAGAATATTTCCAAAATGTAAATGTGATCTAAGTGAGCAGTCAATTTGTCACGAATTCAAAAATAGAAGTATACTCGTGAAGCAATTAAAATTTTACTGAAAATTACAGACAACAGATGGTGGAGAAAGAACCAATGACGCCATCACGAACTATCAATCCATAGTCAGTACACCTAAAAGCTCTTCTTTGTAGGCTTTCACCAGAGGCTTAATGCGACAATAATACGTCCAAATAGGAGAAGAGATGCCCCGATTAACTAGTAAGTAAGTTCAATTGTACATGACATGAGTATGGAACCCTCACAAAACTGAGAGAATACAATTAAAATTCAATTTTCTATACGAAATTTGTACATTTTCATATGAAAGATAGACTGACAGAGGAAATAGAAACAAGGATGCCATTACCAAGCCATAGTTTGTACACCTAAAAGCTCTTCTTTGAAGGCTTTGACCGAATACGTCCAAATAAGGGACAAAGATTTACAAGCGAATCTGAAATTCAAACATATATATGGTAGGAGAATATCAGAAATCCAAAAGCTTCCCAAGTAAATGAAAACAAGTTAAAATTCAAAACTCATAAAAGTGACGCAATTAGCTACTATCAGCTATCGATACACAGAAAGTAACGAAGCTTGATCAATAGATAGAAAAAGGGAATACCTGGACGATCCAAAGAGCGGTGGTGCCGGCAGCAACGCCCCAAGCAGCGGCGGCATGGACGTCGGTAGATTGAGGCTTAAGGAACTTGAGAAGAGCTGGTTTTCCTGCCATTTGAGAACCTTAAGATCAAGGAAAACAGAGAAAGAGGATCGATATTCGATTGCCGGACGCAAATGAGAAGGGAAGTTATATTGAGAATTTTGCCTGATTCATTTACCACCGTCGGATGTCGCTCGGTTTTAGGCGAATTCGTTGGATCAAATAATTGGGCCTCTCAACTACCAAGCCCAGGGGGACATTTTGAAGAATAAATTCTCTCATTTAACGGATAGCTTAAAAAAATCAACGGAAATTGTAGTGAATAATACTATTTAAACAAACTCTGATTTACTTTTGCTAAAATAATCCTACTTTTACCGATCTATTATTCTATTTTTGTTTGTTTCCTTCCTTCTTCCACTGTCGTTGATTTCTTTCTGTATTTGTTTCTCTTTGGTTTCACCTTCCCATCTTCCAGATTTGCTCTCTGTTATTCTAATTCTGTTTCTTTCCTTCTTCTCTGTTGTTTCCTTCCTTTTTATACTTTCCTTGATTTCTTTCTGCATTTCTTTGTTTCATCGTTTCCGTCGTTTCTCTTTGGTTTCATCTTCCAGGTCTGTCATTACTCGTTTTGTGCTTTTATCATTGTTTCGATTTTCTGCTGTTATCAGTTTCTGATCTTCCTTTTCGTGCATTATTCTGTTCTCTTAATTCATTCTCTTCTGGTATCTATTGTTTCAACTGTTTCGTTGCTCGTTTCTTTTAGCTCATTATATTATTCTTTGTTGCTCCTGTTTAGTTTCTGTACTGTTTCAACTGTTTGTTGATCCATTTAGTTTCGTTTTCCTGTACCTGATTATGATTATTTTTCTGTTCGTGTTTCAGTTCTAAATTATTTTTCTTGAATAATATCACAGCATTATCAATAATATTTTCTTGCATATGCTTTTGGTTCTATGACCACTAGAAAATTATACCGTTTTCAAAAAAAAATAGTATATTACTACTGCATTGTTACTGCAAAATCATTATACCATTTTTTATCTGTTTCTGTTTGAACTGAATGTTCACATGTTTGACTGCTTCAGTTAATAACAATGCTTTTTTATAGCTGATTATATTGTTGTTCGTGTTTTATGTGATTTCAAGTAGTTTCGTTTGAATACATTTCTTCTGTTTTTTTGTTTTTGCAGCAGTGATTATGGCTTGTTATGGTGTTCTTATACATCATGGTGGTTATTGGATTGATGATTACGTTTATGTCGGTGGTGAATCTTGTGGACTTGTGGTTGAAAAGTATTGTGATTTTGTTGAATTCAAGAGAGTTATATGTGAGGAGCTTGAACTTCATTCTGATCAGACTGTTAAGATTGAGTTTCTGTTTCCTAAGAAGGTTTCTTCTTTAGTGTCACAAGATACTCCGATGGATTTAAAGAATGACATGTCTTTGAAGTTTTATTTCCATGTTCGGGATTTGAGTACCACGTTTGATTTTCCTGTGTATGTTTCTGTTGTCAGCATATCAGTTAATGCAGTTGCAGGTATGTTTTTCGATTCTTTTATACTCTTATTTCTTGAATGTATGTTCTTTTTTACCTGTTGTTTGTAGATTACTATACTCTTTTTGGAAAATGTATATTGTTTTTGAACTTTATCCTTCGATTCATTATACTTTTTTTTTGTTGGTATATTATAGTTCTTACTTTTCACAGCTACAATTTCAGGGATGTTATTTGGTTTTAAAATGGTTATACCTTTTTTTCTATAAAAGTGTATTCGTTTTGCATTGTTTTTCGTACATTATTATACTGTTTATGGAAAGGTACATGATTTTTATCTTTCGTGTCTGAATTCTTTCATGATGTTTTTATTAATATATTTTACTTTATACTTTTTTTGTAGTTGCTGATGTTGCTTCTACTTGTTCAAGCTCACAAGTAGTTGTAGAAGATAATTTGACCTCACGCGTGGATGTTGAAGACGATCAAACTGTTTACATCCGTAATATTGCGGAGGGGGTTTTAAATGATATTCAACACAATGTTTCCTTTGAAAGTGGTGGATCATCCACCAATTCTGGTGGTATTTCGATTTATGTTGGGCAAGTTTTCAAATCTGTCAAAGTTTTGAGGAAGTGTCTTAGGTTTTATGCTGTTAATATGAAATTTCAGTACAGTGTTTATAAGTCTTGTGGAAAAGAGTACTTGATTCGTTGCTTTGATAAGAATTGTGGTTGGATGTTCTATGCATCAGTTCGAGCACATACTGAGTTGTTTATTGTCCGGAAGTTTGAAGATATTCATACATGTAGTTTTGATTTGAGGATGGGAGACAATAGGCAAGTTACTCGGTCTGTTGTTGGTGAGTTTATTAGGGATGCTCTTTTGAGGCCGGAAAGGCAGTATACTCCTCGGGATATCATGGATGACGTTAGGAGAGGTTTGACAGCTACTATTAGTTACTCCAAAACTTGCACTAAATCGTATCAGAGGCAGTACTAATGAGTCTTATGGTGATTTTCCGACTCTCATTTACATGTTGAAGAAATCAAATGCTGGTTTTGTTGTCAATATTAAGAGGGATGGTCAGAGATTCTTGTATCTTTTTGTGGCGTTTGATGCTTCTATCAAGGGTTTTGCTCATTGTCATCCGGTAATTGTAACGGATGCTCTACTTTTCTGACTTCACCTTATGGAAGCAGCCTCATATCTGCCCTTACTATTGATGCTGCAGGTACGTCACTGTTTTAATGAGAATTGGTATATGATTAATGGACTGTTTTTCAGGAATTTATTATTCCATTTTCCATAAAGTATAATAGTTTTGCACTTGTAGTTTATAAGTGATATACGAGAACAGCAACATATATTATCCCTATTACTTGTTCAATTGAATGATTAATCTTATCTTGTATGCTATTGATTCTATAGGTATGATTTTCCCTCTGGCTTATGGAATTGTTATGGTGAGAACGACAAGTCATGGACTTGGTTTTTTTCGGAGTTTTCTCAAGTTTTTGGACAGAGGGAAGGTATGGTTATTGTGTCCGATAGACATAAGAGCATTGAAAAAGCATGTGCTACTATTTACCCCGTTGTGCCTCATTGTATATGTGCTTATCACTTGACGCAAAATTTGAAGCAAAAGTTTAAAGTTAGATCTAAAGATATGTCTGACTTCTTCACTGCTGCATACAAAGCCTATACTGTTCCTGAATTTGAGAGTAATATGAACTCGTTGGCGGATATCGATCCGGAAATTGTCAAGTATCTACAAGAGGCGGGGTATGAGAGATGGAGTCGGCTTTATTGTAAGGTAAAAAGGTACAATCAACTCATTTCAAATGCTGCTGAATTTCTCAATTCATCTAGTCGAAAGGGGAAAAACCTGCCAATTTGCTGTCTAGTTAGACTTTTACGGGAACTTTTGCAAAAAAATTGCACAATAACAGAAATCTCGCAGGGGATGTGAGGACGAAATTAGTTTTGGAGCAAGAAAACCTTTTGCTAACGAATTATGCAGTTGCTTCCAGCTTTGAGGTAAGTATCAATTATGTTATGTTTTTTTGTTTTTTAATATTTCTGCCAAAAAGAGTTTACAGTTATGTATATTTGCTAGATTAATATTGAACATGTTTTGTATTTACATGTTGTTTTCCTCTGTTTTCTTAAACTGCCTCGTAGGAGTGTATTAATACCTATACTGCTGTCTAAGCTAATGCACATTGTCATCGTACCAATCAGAAAGAGTACTGATGTAGGCTTAGTATATAGTGAATGGAAAGGGTAAATTTTCTCTTAGCAACGAAGACAGTGTCTAGTCATTTTCTTACTATACTGTACTATACACTACAATGTTGTTTTCTTACTTTTTCACATAAATTTTCATGTGTGAAAGATGTAGTGTCATTCGTTCTATGGTTTCCCGTATTCATTATCCCAATTGCACAAAAGGTATAATGTTTTCACACTGTTTAAGCACGATTATTATACCGTTTCTGAATTTGGTACAATACTCGTGTCTGAATCTGCTACTTTGCCACTTTTTGGGTGTTAAAATAATTCAATAACCCCCTATATATTCTGAGTATCTTATAGATTCATCGTTCATCTTTGTTTTCGTAGATAATACATCGTTCAAGTTTGGATTTCATTTGAAGTTGTTACATTTGTTTTATATCTTAAATTTATTCTTTTTCTAAGTTTTTTTTATAGGTAAAACCAGCAACTAATCGATTGCATGTTGTGACCGTTGTTGATGGAGAACATACTGTTGATTTGGACAAACTTACTTGCACGTGCAATCGGTTCCAGTTTGATGGCATTCCACGTTCTCATGCTTGTGCTGTTTTAAGGAAGGACAGTTTAGACCCGTGTAAATACTGCTCTGTTTACTATACCACTGAGGAATATAGGGCTTGTTATGCTGGTGTTGTGTACCCAATTCCACATGTCGATACTTGGGTTATTCCTCCTGAAGAGAAAGAGTTGGTTGTGTTGCCTCCGAATTCAAGAAAGAAGCCTAGAAGACCAAGAATAGAACGTGCAAGGCAACCTTGGGAGAAAAGCGAAAGGCAAAAGGTTGTTTGCAGTGTTTGCAAACAACCTGGTCATAATAGGTTGACTTGTCATAGAGTACCAAAGTAGAGTATATCATTTTAAGACTTGTTACAAATTTAGTTTAACATTTGTTGTTACTTTTGTACTTTTGTCTTAAGATTTGCACATGATTTTTCGAAATTCAATACGGTACTGTTTACATTCTGAAATTTTAGTTTTTTTGTTGAATCATTTGTATTGAAAAATATTATAGTATTATGAGTAATATTTTTGGTATATCATTTTAGTATCTTTATTATTGAAATGTTATCCTGTTTTGCAAAAAAGGTATATTGTTATTGTATTGGTAATGATGTATCATTATACCCTTTCTTATTTTTTGATAATACCAGTATATAACTCCTGCACTTAATGAATGAATCCTGCGGTGAACAATAATTATTTAGACTGTTTGTCCTTGCAACTGCATTTATATAAGTAAGAATACACCTTCAAGACATTATTCAGTTTCACTTCTTGGTTCAATTCGGCTGATCATGTACAATCCATTTACTCATTCAAAGCTTTGTCATTGAAAAATAGAACATAAAATATCAGTTTCAATGAAGCACTACCTCTTAAAACCGGAACATTCTAATTGCAGGGTGGATTTTTTTTTACTAGCATTATAGTTTCCAAATTCTGTCATGTAACTGTAAGAACACATATAGTCTAAAATCAATAATTGAAATTAGGATTATATTCATTCAACATACTATTATCCAGTGATCGTCTCCTTGATGTTTCAAAATAATTAATTTTGTTCAATATATCAGTTATCGCCAGAAAAAAGATAGGATAAATCATGCTAATAATACAAATGAAAAATAACATAATGTTTACCGGATAACATAGGAAAGAATACGTTGTCTACTTTGCACCAGTGTTTACAAAACTGGAGTCCTCTGCCAGTCATTCTGTTTTGAATTGTATTGAATTCTCTTTTTAAGATGATTTCTATCTCCGTCTCACTATTTGCTGCAACTATTTTGTCATATGCACTGCTTATCATCCCATCAAATTCAAGATGGGTCGTTGTAAACTTCAGTTTTAAATGCTTGTTGTACTATCCTTTCTTTCTTAGATAGTACAATGTGATTTCAATATGCTGCAAAAAAAAGGTGAATTTTATATAGTAGACATCATACATTGTGTTTTGACTTTACATACTAGTATATCAAGTTAGGTATATCATTTCTGGACTTCTTTCACAAATTTATCATCCCTATTTTGTGAATCTGATGGAAGAAAAAAGGTATATCATTTCTGTACTCTTTTCAATAATGTATTATCCCAATTTGATAAAACTCCGCAGGCTTACCTCATTTTCTAGTAATTCTCCACGTGTTCAATTGGAGGAAGAATGTCTTCTTACTTAAGTTGATAAGATTGTAGTTGAGAGAAGGCCTGATGGTTTCAACATTCTTCCTATAGCATTCTCCATTTTTCCTGCATTAAGACATTTGTGTTATTAAATTTACTGAAGTTTAAATTACTCTAGAAGTTGTTTTAATTTTTACCTTTTGTGTATATTTCGTCCTGTATTCAGGAAGTCTAGAAAGGGTTTCAATAGCTTTTTGTCGTTAATTTTGTCTCCTAGTTTGAGCCAATTGTCCAGCACGTATTCTCCTCGAATCACATCTTTTTCATCCTCATGTTCATCATCCGTTTCTTCTTCGAAGTTCAATTTCCTGTTTGCTTTTGTCTTTATTCTTGGACTCTTTTTCTGTTGCTGAGCTACTAACATTTTGAGTGAGTCAGGCTCAGGTTTTTCCTTCTCAACCATTGGTATTTTTTGAGTAGTGATTGACATGAAATTAGCTGTGGCTCTTTTTTCGTCATAAACAACGACTGCTTTATCCATACCATTGTCACCATTTTTTCCTTCAGCAACTTCTGATTCCTTATTCTCCTGCATTAATAGGACACCATTTAGTGAAGTTATGTAAAAGTTACGGGAATCAAACTGAAATTCAATCACTTTCTTAATGACCATCATCATTCCCAATTGACAAGTAACAGATTGACACAGCCTGATAGAATCTAACTGATTCCCAAATATTTAGACAAAACAAAAACAAAACAGATATAAAGAAATAAGAAATTAAAAGCTGTTGAGGATTTCTTTAAGCATTAAAAAGCAGTGATGTCTTGTGTAATATTTTTTCAAAGTCATAGGGACACTCACTTTTCCTTCTTCTTCTTCTGTTGTTGTTTTACTTACAATGTCGTCTATCCATGAGAAGTCAGCATTGTCCCAGAAGTCGCTTGTTGCATATAATACTGTCTTTTGAGGATGTTTTTGCAAATTGTTTTTTTTCCCTGTGAGGTTAGATAAATATATAAATTGTACATTCTTATTATTAAATACTGTCTTTAACTTGTCTTGTAATTAGTGAGTGGATAAGCTGCTTTTGCATCTTCTGATTTGGAGAATCAAGGAAGTAGTTGAAATCTGTCTGTTTGAAGAGTAGTAGAGCCTTTTTCGTCATGTTTGACTTCATGAAGTTGATTATTTTATAACTTGATGTCATGGCTTGCTTTGTTTTCCAGCTTTCGTTCTGATCAAATATGAACTGCCATTCCTATCAAATGATTAAATAAGACGGTCCTGTTTATAACATCTGATGAAAATTGGTATAATAATGTCATAATAATAATAATGTAAAAGCGATATACCTTTTCAAAATTTGGGATAATATTATTACAACAACAGTGTAAACGTGTTATACCTTTGAAATGTTTGTCAAATTTATTTAATATATACTGAAAGTCTTTCTACTGTGTCAACAGGAATAACATTACTTCAAATGCAAAACTTATTCAACTTTGTGCATAATACTGTATCGCTTAGGCTTCCATTATTGTAGTATAACAATGTTTTCATTTAAGCCTAAACTCGAGCCATATTCAATATTTCTCATTTTACATTTTTGTTCCTTCTACTCAGCAGGTAATTAATAGGAATCCATGGAAATAAGCATGCACAAAGTTACAAATATCAGCAAATGCGCTAGAATTTCCCAATTAAACACCATTAATATCCTTAGTCTACTGCAAAAAACTTCTAATCCTTGTCCAATCAAAATATTTGAAGAATCGTTTTAAAATCACATAAAAACAACACAAATTTGTAGCAGCAAAAGCATCATTGTTTTCCTCTCCTGAGCTGAATCCTCAATTCGGTTTCAAGTAAATTACACTTCAATTTTAAATTAGAAGAGACGAAAACATCAATTTTTACAGGAATGTTAATACATACCTTTTTCTCCGTTACATGAACTGTCGTTTGCTCTTCTGCAGTCCTTCCAGCAGTTGTTTCCATTTCTTCTGCAGTTCTTCCTCCATTTTTTTCTGTTTTTGTGTCATTTTCCGTATCTGTTCCTGCATAATTTCATTTTAGGTTTAATAACTATCTGGGTTTTGAAGATCTAGGGTTTGATTTTTGGAAATTACCTTGTTGATGAAATTTTGGTTGTAATGTAGATGACCTTGCTTGCTGTTGATTCCCCATTTCAGTTTTCGAAGACGGTTGTTCGTGCTCTGAGATGGATTTTTCTGCGTAAAAGCCAGGAGACAAAAACCGTGTTTTTTGTTTCTCAATTATAGTGTAAAAGTATGATAAATATCGATTTTGCCATTGATAATTATATCTAGGGATAAGATAAAAAAAAACCCCTTGATGTTTCAACTTTCAGCAAAATACTTCCTGATGTTTAAAACCAAGCAAAAGACCCCTTGATGTTTGTCTCCGTCATCAAAATGAGAACTTTTTCATCCAACACAGTTAAATGCTGACATGGCTAAGGGACAAAATTATCAATCTACACATTAACCCATTTACCCAAAAAAATCAAACTCTAATACCCATTAACCCATTTAACTAAATCAATTACCCTTTCCTTTAAATCCTAATCAATTCTTCCCTACCGCCGCTGGTCCCTCACCGCCGGTGCCCCGCCGCCGCTCCCAATGACCGGCGATCCTTCACTCCTCACTACAACCGCCGTCGTCAATTCTCTCTCCCTCCCTCTTTTCCCTTTCTCTTTTGTTCTCGCTGGGAAACACCGGCCATATCGGTTCAGATTTAGCGAAATCGACGATGGGAATGGCGGTTTCGGTGATTTCGATGGGAACGGCGGTTTCGGAGGTTTCGACGGTTTCGGCGGTTCGACGAGTTTGAATCCCAGATCTGAAAAACGAAACGGGTACAAAGGAGATCGAAATCGAGATTTGCTCAGTTTTGGTCGTCGAACGAGGAGATTTACCGTTGTGGTGACGTTTTTAGATTTGGTATTTCCTGACGTTTTGGTGGCGTTTTCAGGCGATGGCCCGCGTTTCCCAGCAGTTTTGGATTCTCGGCATTCGAAGGCGTCGCTGGGGGCGAGAGAGATCGGCAACCAACTGAAGCTCCAAAAACTTAGGCGAAAAAGAAATCCCCGTTAGGCGAAATCTCGTAATCCTCAAAAACCGACGAGATCTTCCAAAATCCAGGCGAAATCTCGTAATCCCCGTCACCGGTAAAACGCCGAATTCGGTGAAAATCAGTCGCCGGAATCGCGAAAATCAGTTGCCGGTAAAACGCCGGATTTTTTGGTGCCGTCGCCGAAATCGCGATTTTCCGGCGACGGTGTCGGCGCCGGCGGTGGGGAATTAGGGTAAGGGTTTGTATTGGGTTTTGGGTAAATGGTTTGTTGGGTTAGGTTGAAAATGGGTAGGTTTAATGGGTGTTTTTGTGAAATGGGTTAAAAGCATGTTTTGACAAAAATACCCCTGCGTCACGTCATCAGTTAACTGCAGTTGGATGAAAAATCCTCATTTTGCTAACGGAGACAAACATCAGGGGGTCTTTTGTTTGGTTTTAAACATCAGGGAGTATTTTGCTGAAAATTGAAACATCATGGGGGTTTTTTGAACTTATCCCTTATATCTATATATTTATTTCATAGTTGCTTTTTATTTAACAAATTGTTATGTTTTTTATGCTTTATTAAATTAATATGTAGTTTGACTTACATTTCCGTTGTTAGTTTCAGATTCAATTTGTATTTAATCATTGTTATTATGGTAATATTGTCCTAATTATATAAAGTATAACAATTTTATATTATTAAAATAATTTTGTTATACCGTTTATGAGTTTAGTATAATATTTGTAATACTTTTTAAGACAACGCAGTAAACCAAAATTGTGATAAATAACTTCAATAGTACTAATTAT
>CAOJBJ013050781.1:0-11705 GCA_948291685.1 Euphorbia celastroides
ATAGTTTAGCTTCAATTGTGTCATTTTCCACATACAGGAATTCTAACTACGCGATTTTAGTTTGTTGTAAACATAGTTTTAGCTTCAATTTTGTCATTTTCCACATACAAAAATTGACTCTTTGCCTTATTACAAAATTCGGATCCTAACGTATGGGTGACAGGGTGAGCATTCGGTTCAATTAAAACCTAAACGAACCAAATTGCTTCAACCGAATTATTAAAGTTTGATTATAATTTTTTTGTTAGCAAACTTTTATTATAAAAACTGATGTCTGTTAAATTTTATTCAAGTTCTATCGTGATTTTGTGGTTCGGTTTGGTAAATATTACAACGTCAATTCGGTAGATTGATTGAACCAATTCAGTTCGCATTAATCCTAAGAAATGAAATTGATTATGCGGCAATAGTTTATATCACCGTTAAAAGCTACCGGTTTTTAACACACACTTGATCAGATAATAAGTAATGAACAATGGAAGGTGGTGTTGTATTTGTTGGAAAGCAATTGAAAATTCTAAACAAAAACGAAAAATGCACTGCACTGTGTTCTTATAAATCCTAAAACAGCAGTAGTTTAATTTTGTTTGTCCTATTTCTTCTCTGATTTCTTGGCTTCTTTAACAGGCCCAACTGAAATCATCTCCACTTTCCCCACTTTCTTCAATCTTAAAGCCAATTCTACTGCATCCATTGTGCCAATCACCGTCAAAGTTTGATCTTTGATATCAGCAACAATCGAATGAACAATAAAAAAATTCCCCAAACTTGATCAATTTTAACCCATACAGAAAAACAAAAACAGAAAATAAAAAAATATTTAAAAAGAAAACAGAAAGATAGAGAAGAAAAATATAAAATACCATTGGTATCAGCTGCAGCTTTAAGGGCCTTTTTCCTTGTCTTTTCGTCCGCCATTGTAATCACTTTCTAAATAACTTATATCAAAAACTTCTATATCTCACTTGGTCCAACCCCGATTGTTCATCTTGCTTTTTTAAAGGCCAACATTGCAGATTGAAAAGTAGCGGAAAAAGGCATAAAATTGAATGCTACGGCAGAGACAAACCAGGTCTGTATTGATTGTTTCACATTTGGCAGCAATTCGTCTCTGATTTTCAATTTCAGACGTCGATTCTATTGAGCAGAGTTTAAATATTGACGTAACAGATATTAACTGTTCTGTATGCAACGGAAAATTTTGTAATTTGCAGGCTCATCAACCAAGTTCATAGCAACGGGTGCAACATTCGGCTCAATTCTTGTTACTGGAGCATTAGTTGTGTTGTTCCAGATTTTTAGCAACCATAAGAAGAAGAAAGAATACAATTCAACGATTGAAAAGTTCTTGGACGACTACAAATCTTTGAAGCCAACAAGATCTTCGTATGCTCATCTGAAGAGAATGACTAACGGATTCAGCGATGAACTAGGCCAAGGAGCTTATGGAACAGCTTATAGAGGAAAGTTAGCAGATGAACTTCAAGTAGATGTGAAAGTACTCAATAACTCTAATGGAAAGGGAGAGGATTTCATCAATGAAGTCCAAACCATTGGCAGAATCCATCATGTCAATGTAGTTCGCCTGGTTGGATTTTGTGTTGCAGGATTTCATCGAGCTTTAGTTTATGAGTACTTGTCTAATGGTTCCCTGCAAATGTTCATCTCTTCAGCCGACTCAAAGGATCATTTCCTGGGTTGGAAAAGGGTTGATGACATTGCTCTTGGAATAGCTAGAGGAATCAAATATCTTCATGAAGGGTGCGAACAGAGGATTCTCCACTTCGATATCAAACCTCAAAACATTTTACTTGATCACGACTTCAACCCGAAAGTTTCAGACTTTGGTTTGGCCAAGTTGTGTGGTAAAGATCAAAGCATTGTGTCAATGACAACCGCTAAAGGAACTGTAGGGTACATGGCCCCCGAGGTGTTCTCGAGGAATTTTGGAAATGTGTCTTACAAGGCAGATGTTCATAGTTTCGGGATGCTGGTTTTGGAAATGGTTGGAGGAAGGAAAATCATTGACAGATTACAAGATGATGATGAACAAATATACTTTCCAGAATGGATATATAATCTGTTGGAAGAAGGAGAAGAACTAAGGTTGGAAATTGGGGAAGAAGGAGATGCTAAAATTGCAAGAAAACTCTGCGGTGCATTCCATGAAACCCAGCCAATCGACCTTCTATGAAAAGTGTGATCCAAGTTTTGGAAGGAGAAGGAGAGAATCTACCAATACCTCCTAATCCTTTCTCCTCTACGAATAAACGGCTTCTTCAAGAGCTAGAGGCCATTTCAGAAACTGAGTAGCATATTAGTTATTTGAATAATTGGTTTCTGAATTCTGATATTTGTAATATCGGTTTGTAAAACCAACAAATTTCCTGTACCTTTCACCGCAGATATAAATTGAAAATCACTAAAAAACTGCATGGGGGTAGCCAAGCTAACTTCATCAAATACGTACCTTCAAGGGGCCTTCACAATTAATTCCTTCTCTGCACATCGGTGCAACCTTTCCAACGCCTCACCTGCAAAGACACAGAGGAAACCAATCATGTCAAGTACTCACACTTTTATTGGTGAAACCAACACCATACTCTGACTACTTCTAAGGAAATTAATACACCACAATCACACAAAAATTTCTTATAAGTTCGAGCATATATATTCATAAAAAAACTGTCTTTTAGCCTGCTCAAGCTCAGTTAGTTAGCACTATCCATATGCATACGTCCATTTTAAAAGTCGCTAGTATCCAACTATCAGGGAACAGAAGCAAATAAATAAACCATGGATGTGCTCTTTCTACAGTTCTTCATAAGCATTTATGTCATGTTCGGTTCATCTAACAGCTTTTAATGTTTAATTGATTTTCAAGACAACTGTTAGCCACTCATAAAAATAGCATTGTCGATCGGACTCAAGAGGCCAGATAACAGATCGCCTTATGTTGGACCAATCAACGGATCGGACTCCAAGACCAGCTAGAGGCCCAAAGAAAAGTAACACCAAACCTAATAATAGGACAAAGCATAGGAGATAAACATCACTGCTGACATGACATAACAGCCTCACGTAGAATCTCGACCCATGCGAGATCTCCATCATAAGTTGCCACGTCAACCTATCAATTTCCCCTCCCTCCCAATTGCACTATATATATGGAACTCAAGAATGTAATAAAGGGTAATGTTATGATTTAATCTTTTGTTCTTTATCCGATTTACAAGATTTTTCCGATTAAGTGTGAAATTGAAACATACACAATGAACATCGAGATTTTTAAGGCAGTTCACCTTACAATCAGGTTAGTTAACTGATTGTAAGACTACGTTTACCGGCGGGATTAGGAGCTATTTTATTAGATGGCTCTGAAGGCCTCAAAATCGATGTACAACCCTAAATCAAACCCTAACCGTCTCAGGTTATTAATTAATCTCACACAATCAACAATATAAGCAACGATATACAAAGATTAAGGAACAAATGAGAGATACAAAGCAAACAAGTAAAGACTAGCAAAATAACAGAGCACAAGAACAGAGATCACCGCCTTTCGTAAAAGACAACTGCCTTCAACACCAAAACTTCACCGGAGAACGAAGAACACTAGAGGAAAGGTCAAGTTCTTGAGAGAGAATGAGAGCGGCTAAAAAAAAACTGTATCGCAGGGTATGAAACCTTAATCCTGTAACACACTGCTTATATACCTCCCGTCTAATCCAAAATGATGCTTTTCGGTGAGCCTTTAGTATTTGTGCCATCCTCGACATATTTGTAATGGGCTTGAGATGAGCTACTGAGAATGGACTTGGCATGAAAATATCACACTCAACATTATCCACCTTGATGTTTGAATGCCTAAAGTACCTCCATAATAAAGCTACCTGCAACTAACCCCGCCAAGGGTAAAAACAAACCTTACCTTTCGTTATTGGGGGCATCCTTTGACTTTTGATCAAAGGTCACCAAACTCAACCTCTTCAGAGCTTCTTGTAACTTACTGCAAGGAATAGACTTAGTTAGCATATCAGTAGGATTGTCAACAGTATTGATCTTATTAACTACAATAACACCAGAAGCAATTACTTCTCTAACAAAATGCAACTTAACATCAATATGTTTAGTTCTCTCATGAAAGATAGAATTTTTATAAAAATGTATAGCTGACCGAGAATCACAGTTAATAACAATACAATCTTGTTTTATACCAAGTTCAATTATAATGCCTTTTAACCATAAAGCTTCTTTGATTGCATATGTGACAGCTATATACTCAGCTTCTGTAGTAGAAAAATCTGCTACATGCTGTAAACTTCCAACTTATTAAATTTCCACCAACAGTAAAACAATATCCAGTTGTTGATCTTCTTTTATCAAGATCAGCAGCATAATCACTGTCACAAAAGCCCTCAATATTTACTTCATTATTCAAAGCAGATTTAAACATAAGACATGTATTAGAACTACCAAGCAAGTATCTAGCCAACCATTTAACAGAAGACCAATGCAACTTATTGGGTTTACTCATGTATCTGCTAACTAAGCTTACACCAAATGCAATATCAGCTTTAGTACAAACCATGGAATACATGAAAGAACCTACCACATTCTGATATGGAGTGTTATTCATAAATTCTAACTCTTCTAAACCTAAAGGTTCCTTAGAAGCAGAAAGTTCGAACTGTGATCCAATGGGTGTACTAACAGGTTTGTTTTTATTCAACTCAAAGTTTTCTAACACTTTGTTAACATAAACTTGTCTCTAACAATATCCATCCCTAGTATTCTCTTTGCGGGTCCTAGGTCTTTCATTTCAAATTCAGATTTCAACTTAAGTTTAAGTTCATCTATAGCAACTTTATCTTTACTAACAATGAGCATATCATCAACATACAATAAAAGATAAACATAAACATGTTCTCTAAGCTTACAATAATAAACACAAGGATCATATTTCCTTCTGCTATAGTTTAAAGTTAACATAAACTTGTCAAACCTAAGGTACCACTGCCTAGGGGACTGCTTGAGACCATACAAGGAGTTTTTCAACAAACAGACACTGTTTTCTTGACCTTTAACAACAAAACCTTCTGGTTGACTCATGTATATTTCATCATCCAGATTACCATGTAACAAAGCAGTTTTTACATCCAATTGTTCAAGTTCAAGATTAAATAGTGCAGTTAGAGACAAAATAAGTCTGATAGACACATGCTTGACCACAGGAGAAAATATCTCCTGATAGTTAAGGCCTTCCACTTGGGAATAGCCTTTGGCAACTACTCTTGCCTTATACCTGGCTTTTTTAACACCACGAATAGCAGGTTTTCTCTTGAAAACCCACTTACACCCTATAACCTTTTTATTCAGTGGTTTTGGAACAAGTATCCAAGTATTATTCTTGGACAGAGAAGACATTTCCTCTTTCATGGCTTCAAGCCATTTGTTCCAATCCTTACAATTTTTAGCCTGTTCAAAGGTTTGGGATTCATCTGGTTCTAAGTTTATAGCATTACAAAAAGCAAAATCAATCAGGCCCGAATAGTTACAGTCATATATTATGTAATCATTGAACCTATAGGGATATATGGATTCTCTCTTAGGTCTCTGATTTACATTTAACTGATTCTGAGGTTCATTGTTACTATTATCCATGTTAACAATGTCTTGTTCATTTTCCAGATTATCATGATTAAACTCAGGTTGATTTACAACAGGTTCATCAACATTCTCAGGTTCAGGGTGTTCAGGTTGTTCTAGCCTATTTAACTCCATTTCAAATAAGACATTATCATGTTGTTTATTACCAGTTTCATGCTCAATAAACTTAGGGAAAACAGTCTCATTAAAAGTCACATTTCTACTGATTATAACTTTCCTATCATCAGGTGATCACAGCTTATAGCCTTTAGTTCCATTTGGATATCTAATAAAAATGCATTTTTTAGCCCCTAGGATGCAATTTAGACTAATTATTGTATGCAAATGCAAGACATCCAAAGACTTTCAGGTTTTCATATGAGACAGTTTTATCATACCAGATTTTCATTAGGACATTTGAACTTAAGAGTTGAGCTAGGAGACCTATTGATTAAGTAACATGCAGTTGAAGCTGCTTCTGCCAAAAAACTATGACTAAGGCCAGATTGATATAACATACATCTCACCTTATTCAAGATGGTTCTATTATATCTCTCTGCTACTCCATTCTGTTGTGGAGTATATATGTCTAACAATTCCATTTTTATGACAATATTCATTAAACTGAGAATTTACAAACTCTAGTCCATTATCTGTTCTGAGAGTTTTAATCTTAAATTCAATCTGATTTTCAATCATAGTTTTTCAGTCAACAAATTTGTCAAACACGTCATATTTATTCTTTAGAAAATAAATCCATATTTTCCTAGAATAATCATCTATAAATGTCACAAAATACTGACTATTAGACAAGGACAGTGGCACATAACTGGAACCCCACAGATCAATGTGAAACATATTCCAATTGTTTGTTATACAGTTTTTGTGCAGATGTGAAACTTAACTTGTGTGATTTACCCATTATACAAGTTTCACAATTCTTAATCAGTTCATCTTTAACTAATCCTACACCTCTAGCTTTCCTAAGCTCAATTAATCTCTTTTTTCGATGTGTCCTAACCTATTATGCCATAGATTAACATCATTTGAATTAGGCACATAATTGGCAGAACCAGCAGTGACAGTTCCATGTAGGTAATACAGACCCCTTGACAGTAAACCTCTAAGAAGACAACAGTCATTTTTAATGACTTCTAAAGCTCCACCTACAACTTTATACTGTAGGCCTTTTCTATCTAGAAAACTAAGAGAAATTAAATTTCTTTTAATTTTAGGGACATGTCTAACTTCAGTTAATCTAATCTTTTTACCAACATGGTTTACTAGTTGTACTTTACCTACACCAACAATGTCATAAGAGGAATCATTCCCCATCAAAACCCTTCCATTACTAAATGGTTCATATTCTATGAACCACTCTTTCCTAGAGGTCATATGGAAGGTATATCCTGAATCCATAATCCAGGATTCAGAATCTCTGACATCACTGATAGTTAGAGCTTCAACCTCTTCAATTTCAACTAGGTTATTATTAGTCACAGTAGGATTATTATTCTGAGAAGTTTTAGGTTTATCAGCCAATCTAAGTTTACAGAACTTCCTAGTGTGACCTTTCTTACCACAGTGATAGCAAATTATGCTTTTTAGAGACTTGCTTGACTCAGTGCTAATATTAGACTATGAGGTGTTATCATTTTGTTGATTTACAGGTTTTATTGTTAATCTTCTGCTGCTCGATAATATCCTTGTATGGAGTGGCTTCAAAGAGATATCCATCTGTGAGGTACTTAGATGGGATTACATCCTTCACAATTTTGTAGCCAATACTGCTGAAATCCTTCATCTCGTACTTCTCTTGCTCTTCTGTTCATCTTCCGGAATACTGGGTTTTTTTGTTCTCACCATTTGAATGAATTTGAGAACTTAGGGTTTGAGTTTTGATTTTTACAGAGTAACAGTAGAGTGTTAATTACACAAAGAGGATGAGTAAAACCTTGGGGTTTTTATAGGCGAGGAGAGTTGGAGGTAAAAGGGTAATTCGGATACGTTAAAAGATCAGGAACTACTTAGATGGCACTTACACGGAGTTACCAATTTTGGAATAGCCGTTTATCAGTTGAAATGTGTACGATTTCCGCTTTTATCTCTCCAATAATTACCGCTAATGGAGAGCCAATTTAATTTTTGAAAATTTAAACCACCAATAACTTCTGCACGTTTTCCTCCCACGCGCCGCTTTTCTCTCTCCTTTGTCGGGTGACGTGTTTGACTGTGATCCGAACCCAAGTTGTTGTACACTTGGTGAATTCTTCACTTCTTTTCTTCTTCCGGACCATCTTCAAATTGGATCTTTCATTCCAATTGCCTCCCTTAGCCTCAAAAACTGATCTTTACTTTTTGGTTTAATAAAGATATCAGCTTTTTGATCAACAGTAGGAATATACATGAGTTCAACATCCTTCTTGTTGACATGATCTCGGATGAAGTGATGTCTTATGCTAACATGCTTCATTCTGCTGTGGAGAGCATGATTCTTTGAGACAATAATTGCACTCTTGTTATCACACATCACTTGAACACATCCGGACTTGACTCCATAATCTTTAAGCTGATGCTTTATCCATAAGAGTTGAGCAACACAACTTCCAGCAGCCATGTACTCTGCTTCTGTTGTAGAAAGAGCAACTGAAGTTTATTTCTTACTGTACCAAGAGATTAAACAATCTCCTAGGAAGTGACATCCTCTAGAGGTGCTTTTTCTTTCAAGTGAATCTCTTCCATAGTCAATATCAGTCTGATATATCCTTTTGAGATGAGAAAGGATGTCAACCTCTCATACCAAGCTCTCGGAGCCTGTTTCAGTCCGTATAGAGCCTTCTTCAATTTGTAGACATGATCTAGATGTTTTGGATCTTCAAATCCAGGTAGATGTTTCACATAGACTTCTTCTTGAATTACACCATTGAGGAATGCACTCTTAACATCCATTTGATAGGGAATGAATTCGGTGTAGGAAGCAAATGCATAGAAAATCTGGATTGTCTCCAACCTTGCAACAGGGGCAAAGGTTTCTTCATAATAGATGCCTTCTTGTTGGTTGTATCCCTGTGCCACCAATCTTGCTTTGTTTCTCACAAAACACCAGATTCATCAAACTTGTTCTGGAATACCCATTTGGTTCCAGTGATGGACTTTCCTTTGGGTAAGGGAACAAGATCCCAAACTTCATTTCTGGTGAATTGGTCGAGCTCTTCTTGCATGGCCATCATCCAGCTTTCATCTCCTTCAGCATCTTGAAATTTCTTTGACTCATTGAGAGAAAAAAAGGATGCATGACTCAGTTCTTGATTCAGTTGCCTCTGGGTTCTCACAGGACTTGTGAGATTGCTGATCACATCTTCTATTGGATGATCTCTTCTGAGTCTGCATTTCCTTGGAAGATTGTGTTGACTTTGTTGAGATAGATCCATCATTCTTTCAGCTTTTGCATCATCCACTCCATCTTCAAAGCTTATTATCTCTCTTTCTTCAAGTTTCGGAGGGATTTCTTCTTGTTGAGCTGCAACTGGAACTATGCTTAGTCCATCATTGGGTTTTTTCACTGCTTCTTGAGCTTCTCCTTGTTGTCTATCTTGATCATCTTCTTCCTTGGTCTGTCTAAAGTAATTTTCATCCCACGGGTAAGTAGGCTTTGGCAATCCTTAATCAGTTGTTGGAACATATGGGCCTTCCTCAATCGCGAGCCAAGCGTACATGCTCTTGGACTGAATGAAGTACTTCATTATGGTCTTCCAGAAGGATTAATGCTCTCCTATGAACAGAGGAGGTCTGGTAATGCAGTTTCCCTCAGGAGGAAGCTGACCTTGGTGAGCCATTTCTTTACTTTGTGGATTTTATGGATCTTTAGCTTCAAGAATGTTAGGTCTTTTTCTTGAGAACCTAGATATGATACCACTTGTCTGTCCCTTAAGAGTATACAAGTTAGGTCAGAGGGGGTGAATGACCCTTTTTCGCAGAAGCAGTTAGCAATTTAAACTTCAGTTCAGATTCCAAAATCAGTGAAGGTTCTGGATGCAGATAGTCTAAGAACAATTAACTTTAAATTGCACAAATGATTTTTATCTTGGTTCGACCCCACCTACTCCAGTCCCCAAAACTCTTACTGGGCTTTAATCCACTATAAAAATTCCTTTATAGGCAGGAATCAAGCCGTTACAACTTGTCTCCGAAAAGTACCCTTTTCCGAATGTAGGATATACTATTAAGCGCTCACCCACTTAGCTAAGTCCTTTCAATGGGATATACCGTTTCTAATCACTCCCTGATCTAGAAACTAAGTCCCACTTTTCAACCCCTTGATTGAAAAGATTTACAATTGAATTTTCACTTAAAGATTTTCTAACGAATCGAAACCGGTGCTTGTTCTCTTTGTTTTGAAAGTCGATTGCTTTTGAAATTTGTTAGCTCTTGAAATCTTGAATGAATTAGCAGCTTCATGCTCCAAGGTCTTCTATTTATAGGTTGGGTGATAAATGCTAGCGTTGGAGAAGACTTGATATGGATCGTTGAAGAAGCTAGGTGTAGGCGTATCTGGACCGTTCCTTTGGTCGTTAGAGACAATTTAATGCATGTTTGAAGTTTGAGATTTGTGCGCCAATAGAGTTTCATAGGATTCCAGACATTCTGCTGGTCTGAAGAACATCCTATGAGCTTTTGAATCGGCAGTGAGCTCCACGCGCTCCGGTATTAGTTGATGAGTGACTTTATGTCACCATCACCATGCTGTTTTTGTCCTTTAGTGCTTCTCTCTTCATTAAATGCTCTGACAGTTGGTGGAAGGCATTTAATGCTCCTTGAAGACCGGATTTGATCTTTTCCCACACACTTGGACATTTCAAATTTGTTTGAGACCGGATCCACCTCTGTCCACATGGATACTAGATCTTTTCCTTGCCAGCTATTATTCCGGATTCATCTGGATCTGGATCTCTTCCTCGGCATATAATCTTGGATTTTGTTTATCTTCAAACTATCCTTGAAGTGGGTCGGATCTTGACTTTGGTCGGATCTTCTATCTTTGTGAGCCACTTCCAACAAGAACTATAGTAGAGTAAGCAATATCCATTACTTCCTCTTTCTCATTCTCAGTCATACCTTCAGGTAGGTTATTTATACCTAACAATGCCTTATGGCATTTCTGCTGCATTAAAACAGCTTCTAACTTATCCCTCCACATGTTATAATCATTTTTACCATTAAATTTCTCAAGTGACACTTTAGCAATTGACATTTTAGGTATTGTGATCTATAATAGAGAAACAGAGAAGATATACTAGCTTAGAAGAAAAAGATAAGCGATAACTAAAGATACTACTGGTCTTAAAGGAAACTATCTTCACCACCTAACTAGCCAAACTTATTCAAGAAGGCTAAAAAGAGATAACAGGAGATGAAAAACAAGACCAAGTAAAAAGATACAACTAAATTACCAGTTTACAGTAATTTAAAACAATTATCAGTAAAATTAGACAGATACAATCTATCTAAAAAAATCTTCTAGCTAAACACGAAAGCAAGCAGGCAAAATTATTTCAATTCAACAACTCAATCGGAGATATGAAAAGAAATACTCACAGTGAGTAGTTTAGACTCAGTTTTAGAGTTCTTCCTTTACAGTTTATATAACGACAAACAGAAAAGAAGAGAATCAGAAAGATATTACCTAACAATTTTACACCCGAGAAGTGAAGAATGATGCTTAAAAGTTCAATCCTCAGAAGTTCCAGAGTTTCGTTCAAACAATTATGATGAAAAACACAAGTAATCAATAAATCTTTAATAGAAAGTAACAAGAATAAAGATCTCAAGATTTCAATAGAAGGAAAAATGAGCAAAAATAACCAGAATCATATTTTAAAACCGAAAACAGAATCAAGAAACCCTAGATGTAGCATATCTACAAAATACAAGAGCAGATCTGAGACAGAACACCAGAAACAGGGAATCGATTTAAGTTTTAACTGCTCTGATACCAAATGTTATCATTTAATCTTTTGTTCTTTATCCGATTTACAAGATTTTTTCGATTAAGTGTA
>CAOJBJ013050860.1:0-13665 GCA_948291685.1 Euphorbia celastroides
ACTCGTGTTGAACTAATGAAGAACCAAAAAAATTTCACCCAAGGAACCTTTGGTAAGTATAAGATAAGGTCTCTGATCCTTTAATTCAAAGGTTTATCAAACCAGTAAACTGCTCCAAAAGCAAGAGTGCAATATTACCTGGAAAGTAAAATTACAGAACAGTTTAGGACAGGAGAACAACATAGTATCAAATTCAACACTGAAGTAGTATATTAAGAACCAAACCAAATGAACAAGGCATTGAGAAAAATCACATAAAGCCATTATCACAAAAAAAAAAAACACTTTCCAAAATTAAAACCAAATTCTAAAAGAACACTTTCTAAAGGAAGTAGATTGCCCCGGAATAATATCAGCTGACTCCAAAATCATGTTAAAAATTCCTTTTTTCTATTTTCAACTTGTGAATCACACAAAGTCAATTCCACTGTAAGCAAAAAATTAAAAACAAAAATACTTCCTTTCACATGCATACTATTAAAATTTCCCCAATTAACTATCAAAGCATGAAACATAAGATTCGATAGATTGCCTTCCGAAGGATGCTCAAATCCTGAATCCACAATAGCCCGGAGAAGCTCTGGCTTCAAAAGAAAGTCTCTGAATCCAGAACTGTGTATTCCAACATAGCCCCTGAACACAGAAATTCACTCCAAAAGTCAAAAACGATAAAATAAAACCCTAATAAAGACACTAAAGCAAACACTAGACAGCTACCAAAGCAAATTTCACAGATCTAGCTCCACTACAGAAACAGCAATACACAAACTCTAAAACCATAGCTTAAGCAAAACCGGCCTTTATTTCAATCTTTCAACACTTCCCAAAGCCACAGTCTACTAATAAGATATCCAGATTCCACAAACGCAAAAATTAAGTGTTGAAAGAATACTACTCACTTCTTGGCGGATTCGCCATTCACTTTGGCACCAGCAGAGTCGGGGACTTTCTCATCTTCTTCCTCGTAGTCAAGAAGCTCCTCCTCGTAAGCATCGTTGTCTCTGTTTTCCCCCATAGCTCTGCAAACAAGAAACCAGATCTCAAATCATTAATTCACTAAGCGAGCTCCAACCCTAATCAATTAGATCTTAGGAAAGAAACATCAAAATCAAGCTAGGGCTCATGAGATAATGAGATAAATAAAAGAAAATCGAACAAAAGAAGATAAGAGAATCGATTAGAGAAGAGCGAACCTGGTGAAGTAGAAGATAGGAAGAAATTAGGGTTTCTGAGTCTGCAGAGCGAGAGATCGAAGAGGGAGAAGGAAACGAAGTACTGAATATGCGGTACTTGAGAATTTATAGTGCTGAGAAAATATATCGGATATTTTGTTCTCCGGATGCCCCAAAATGCCCCTGTAGCTTCAAAATGTTACTCTAAGTTCGGCTCAAATCAACATTCAACACTTCATCTGTTTATTTTATCATACATAAATTTTCCTCCAAATGATTATTATATTACTTTATTGATGTTAAAAATAAGAAATAAACTGGAATTAACAAAAAAAAAAATTGATTATCCCATATTTTGTCTCTCTTTCCATTTACAGTTTTTTGTATTATCTCATATTTTTTTATTACTCTCTTTGCGTGTGTTTTTTTACGGAAAGGTGAAATAAAATCTGATGTCTTTAAAATTGTGTCCCCTTACATGTCACTTCACTCATTTATTGGCATGTGGTCCATGTTCTGCTCATCTACCCCCACTTTCTATTTTCTTTTTCCTATGTGTCTTTCACGTATCAAAAATTTAATGGAAAACATGGAAAGGGACACAAATTTCGAGACAGCGGATTTGAATCCAAGATATAGTCTATTAAATCAAAATAGATGTAATCACAATTCTAATTAAAGGTAGATAAATATAAAACTAAATCCATGTTTTTGTCATTAAAAAAAGCATTGTTTTTAAGAATTTTTTTCTTGAATATTGGATTTTAAATTTGCTAATGCCAAATTAACTATAATTTACTAATATTAAAAATCAATGCATTTTAAAATGTAAAAATTGTTCATTACATCGAAAATTTATAACTTTTTAAAATAACAACTTAAGAAAGTAATGTCAAACTAGCTTTTAACGAAATTGTCGTAGATATCATTTTTGTTCTAGATTTACCAAAAGGAAAGATTGATTACCAAAAGCAATGGTCTATAATATACAATATTGGACTTGGGCTGCTTAAAATGGTCTATAACTTGCAAGACTTATCTCATCCACTTTGAGCACAAACAGATAATCTAATTCAATGGCTATGGTTTCAACTTCACAGCTTTTTCTCCCCATAACAACCAATCAAAATTCAGGTATCAAAATCTCATCCACTAATTTCATATAAAGCAAACATTTTTCCTTCATTTTTGGTTGAAAATTGTGCTAATGCATAGGGATAATTAGACACAATTCTGCAAACCAAGAGATTTCTGGGTTCCATTGTTTTTCCTCAAAATTTCCTGCTGCAAGACGTTCATTTGTCACAGCCAAGGTTAGCTTTTCATTAGTTGTTTAGTTGTATTTTGCCACTGAAAATATAATCTAGTCCCTGATATTGTTTTCCCAATACCAATTTTTAGGTTAAATACATCTTGACCTGGACTTGTCCCGATTTGCCTATCACCTCCTGAATTTTCGAAAGTTCCTCTCGCCCCTAAACTTGTAAAGAAAGAACTTTTAAATCCTGGAATTGCACGTGTCAACTTCTTATTGGGTAACATTTTAGAAAACTCAAATCAATAAGAAGTCGACAAGTGGCATCTATGATCAAAATGGTGCATTTTTTACAAGTTGAAGGGAGCAAAAGGAACTTTTTTTGCAAGTCAAGGAGGCGAGAAAAACTTTTGAAAATTTGGAGGATTAGAGACAATTCAGGACAAGTTAAGGGGGTTCAAATGCATTTGGCCCCAAATTTTATTGTCCAAGAAAATTTTTTTGAAATGGAGTTGTTTGATTGTTCGTAGGCTAGTGCATCAACACCAAGTGATCAAAACCCGAAAAGGAAAAGTGTAATATGTGCTGATTGTGATGGAAATGGTAAGCTAAAATCTTAGGGCAGATTTGGAATTGTTATTTTTCATTAGACTCATTTAGTACATAATATTCATAGCAAATCGATTTAAGATAGAATGGATCATGTAGTATCGGGACTGAACAGATAACATGTATACTACATCGAGGACTGAACAGATAACATGTATACTACATCGAAGACCGAAAAGACGCTTTTTCGTTTAATTTATTGAATTTACTTCTCTTTTTCGCTATTTTCGATTTTCCAGGTGCAGTTTTGTGCTCACAATGTAAAGGCAATGGAGTCAACTCAGTTGACTTCTTTGGTGGCCAATTCAAAGCCGGTCAATCCTGTTGGCTTTGTGGGTAATATATTATCATTAATTCTTTCATTTTAAATCAAATCAAAGCATAAATTCACTTGAATTCGGTTTTTTTCAGAGGAAAAAAAGATATGTTATGCGGGAATTGCAACGGTGCTGGATTCGTTGGCGGGTTTTTGAGCACTCAAGACGAATAAAAATGCTCGAATGAACGGTTTAATACAAGTTTTCTTGTCATATTGATAACAACAAGTACAATCTAGGCTCGAGTAAATTGTTCATTGCATCTTTGTTTTTATAGGACTACGTTATGTTTGAATGAAAAATGTTGTAAATAAAAGTTAATGGTTCGCTATGAACTTTGTCATTTGTTGTTGGAGCAATCGGGTCGCTTCGGATTTAGGATAGAACACATGGAACACATGAGGTTCGCCCTTAGCTTCAACTAGCTCCACCTCTTTGACTCCTTTTTTGTTCAAAAATTCGGTGTATTTAACTCCTCTTTCGTTCAAAAAATCGAGCCCCGCAACAAATATAACTGTTGGAGGGAACTCATGCCATTCTGGGGAAAACTGATTAGGCGTTTCAAAATTGCATCCGAAGTAATCTCGGGTTCCCCCTTTCGGTATGCTTAATCCCCAAAACAAATCGTTCATTTCCAGTTCCCGAGCCGATCCATATTCCATCTCTTTTGTAGTCCTCTTTAGGCTCCCGAAAAAAGGATGGATCGGCAAAAGGCCTCTAATCGTGACCCCCGGGACTTTCCTCTCCATAGCTCGGAGGGCAACATTATGGACAATGTTGCCCCCGGCGCTATCCCCCGAGAGAAAAACCCGGTTTAGATCGGCTCGCTTGAGCCAGGGTTCGATGCTCGCCTGACTACTTAGCCATTGAAGCGAGCTATAACAATCTTCATAAGCAATTGGAAGTCGGTTCTCGGGTGCTAACCGATAGTCAACTGAGAGGATTATTGACTTTGACACAACCGAAAAGTCTCCGAGGAAGTGGTGGTACCCTAGCCATGTGGTTGAACCGATGCAAAAACCACCCCCATGAAAGTAAACCAATATAGGGAATCGGGATTCGGGAGATTCAACCGGTGTAAACATCCTTGTAGTTATTGGTTTAACAGAGTCGATAGTTATGTCTTTGAATATGAATCCATTGAGTGGTTCGGTTGAAGGGGGGACTATTTCGGGTGTGATTCGCTTTACGGATCCATCGGAAAATACTTGCAAGTAACCAGGAGCTTCAGCCACCATTGACATTTTGGATCGAAACTTGGGATTTTTAGGTTCGATTGGAGATGGGAGAATTCGGGTTGGATATAAAGGGACTAGAAGTGGATTAAGTGTGAGTTAGAGGAGATATTGGACAGATTTGTGATGTTGTTAGGTTGATCATATGAAAGATGGTAAGTGCTAATTATTACATTAAAAAACAACGTTAAGGTTGAAAATGCTAGTGCTATGAACTCTAACTTTGCATTTAGATCGTGTATTAGTTGTGTTATAGAATTTGTCTTTTTCCTTTTTACTCAGATTATCGAAAAGGACACGTGTAAGCATTTGAAAAGACTACAATTTGTAGAATGAAACACAAAAGTAAAGCAAACGCGCCAGATAGGGGTCGAACCTATGACCTTCTGCTTAGGAAACAGACGCTCTATCCACTGAGCTACAGGCGCTTCATTTTTATACTTGCAGTAAATATAATTTATACTTTGGATGTGACATTTTGAAATTAGTCATCCATTTTTCTCCATATTTATAAAAATAGCGTATAAAGAAATTAAATAACATCAAAATGAAATTAAGATATGATTATGTATTATTGTATTTTCTTTTGAATGGACTTCAAAGAATAATGCACTTCTAATTTTACTGAAATTGAATAAGTCAACGATCAGGTCAAAATTATTTAATCGTATCAAACATGAAAAAGGAATTTCATGTGCACGATAGAAATGGATTTTGATATATATTGTTCGCTCAATAGTCACGATTTTGGAATTCAGCTAGATTTAGCAAAGCAATAACGAACTATCCAATGTATCACAATTTTTTAAACCCTTTAAATAATTTTACATCAATGCGAGAGCCAATGTGTGTCACACTACATTGCAAACAACCTAAAGCGAAAATAAATTTGAGCTCCGAAACCTATACCAATCATAGCAACATAACACATCTTACACAAAAAAATCTTAGCACACATTATTCTTACCGACTGATCGTAGAACTTATTCACGCACATTAATTTCTTAAACATTGATATAGCTAGCTTATATCTCGACTTGTACGAAGCTAGAGCTTAGTAGTTACAAGCAAATACCCAAGTTCTCCATACTACTCGATAGACCAAAAGTGGAACTTCAAACCTTAAATGACTTCAAACATTCTTATTTGCTAGAACCAAATATACAGAAACCTGAAAACGAACAAAAAGAAAAAAAAACTCACTTTATTCGGCAGCTTGTTCCACAGCGGGAACTTTCTTCCAACCCTCCACTGCATTACTCTGTAACGGGGGCAACGAAAACATGTTAACAGTTGAACTTCCACTTCGAATCTCCTTCAATACTTGCAATGCTGACTGAGTTCTTTTTAAGTACACGCTCTCCATGTACTCGATCTCTGATAGTTCTTTGGGTACTTCTGTAGGATTTGGAGGTTGCTCGTGTTTGCTTTCAGTTGAGGTGTTTGAATTACAGCCCGTTTGTTCGGGCCAGCTTGTTGTGGATGGTAGTGATGGTTCGGGTTTAGGGAAAAGGCAATCGAGTAGTGTTTTCCACTCGTTGATGAGCTTGCTGAGCACGTGAGTTGTGAAAAATGGCTGCTGCATAATCTTTTGTATGAATGGTAACCGAATTAGAGCGCCGCTTCGTTTGTCGTATTTCTTCAGTATCTTCACTAGTCCTGTTCAAAAGATTTTGGTCAACACAGAAAACGGAACTATAACTCGGACCTCATGCAAAGAAACAACAGAAAATATTCATCTTTTGGTTGTCGTTGTTGTTGTGAGAGATGAAACATTAAGATCAGTAGATCATGTTCACATAGAGGCACCGAAAGAAAGTTACATATTGGGGATGTTTCAGTATCATAGTTTGGCTCGGTTCTTTCCGACTTATAAGTAGAGGAACTGAAATGAATAAAACTTTACTGAACTAAACTAAATTGAATGGAAAATAGGTTGAAAAGAACAGAGCCTTTGTACACGTAAAAAAGGACAACCTAGTTCATGGAGAATCTCACAATGACAGTACAAAATCGAGCTTTGTGCATTGAGGAAATTACACAAAACACAATCATCACAGCAAATGGAGAACAACATTGAACAATTTTCACTTTTGGCTTTCGTGTTCTTATAGTTAAACGAACCAGTGTAGTTGAGAGCACTGTAATTCTCCAACAAAACCATCTCTCCATGAAAATCCACAATCTCTCTCCCAACTGATATCAACTCTTCATTTGATTCCTTAGCCTTTTCTACCCTAACTTGCAGCTCCTGAAATCCAACACAAATAGAAGATACAAAACCTCAATTTCAATGTTTCTTCAGGCATTTCATTTTGAACTCTCAAACAGAAACGAAAGTAACCTCAATTTGATAAAAGATTCATTGAACAAAAGCTGCAGCAGATCAAAATTCTACAATATGATTCTCAGGTTTCAAAACTATGAACTCATATAAACCATAGAACACAATACAAATCAATTAGGGCAAAATTACAATTCGGTTTTACAATCAAAGAAAAATCTTCTCCAATTAGAAAATTTAGTCAACATTTCAAGACACTATTGCATAGAAATCACAGATTTACAACCTAATATTCAAACTACCGAAATTCTGCGAATTCCAATTTTCAATTCAAGGCAATCTTACACAGAATTCACATATTTGACACCTAACATTCAAAATCGAGCGAAATACAGTGAAAACCTAATCCAAACTAAGAGAATTCAGCTAATTACCTTCCATTCGATAACGAAATCCTCTTCTTTCTCAACGATAAACGAATTGAACTTCTCCATCTCATCTTCCAACAGTTTAACGAAATCGATCACCTCCTTGGCCACCTCACCGTCCGATTTCTCCCCTATCGACTCCGATTTCGGCCGCTTATTCGGCGGCTTGTCTCCGTCCTTGGGATATATGAGCTTCAGCTGCTTCTTCAGATTTTTGTACGACAGAAACTGGTCTTTCCAGTCCGGCAAGGTATCTTCGATCGCTGCGTTCAAGCTCTTGGAGAATTTCATGGCGTAGAGTCAGATCTCGGCCGCAGGAGAGGATCTTGTCGCCGTGAGATTCCGGCGATGGACGGCTTTTTCAGGGGTCGGGAAAGTTTAGATAATAATGGCGACGGAGAAAAAACTATGGGTTTGCTATTGACTTTACGGAAGATAATATAAATTTATAAGGTGATGTTATTTTTTTATAGTTTTTGTCTCAACGAAATTAATAACATTATTTTGAAATTTAAATTAGTATAATATTTAATTGATTGAATAAAGTGAGAAAAACATAAATAATATTTTTACATTGCATTTTGAATTTGTAATTACTTGCTCTTCTACTGAACTGCTATTTTAAGAGCAATTTCAACAAAATTGTTCATTTAAAGATTATATGGGATAAAAAATATAATTTCATGCAGATAATTTTGTGTAGAGAGAAACAATTTGAAAAGTTTTCTATTTGATCTCGTGCTGTATTTTTTAAAAAAATATATATACCAACAACAATAATAACAATAGTAGTAGTAATAACAAGATATATGATTAAATAAATAAATTGTATTAGTAACTTGTCAATTTAAAATGTTATTTGATGGTATATTTGTAAAATATATGATGTTTTATGGCACATATCATTAAGGAATAACAAATATTAAAAGAGTATAATTTGAATTTAATGTCTAATTATGCTAAGTTATTAAAACATGTATTGTAAACGGAAGATCTATTGATATGTTGCGTCGAAACTAATAGTAGATAGTTGTTTTATCGGTTTAAACTATATAACAAAATAATTTTAATAATTTAAGCTCTTCGATTACTTATTGTTTGATGTATATCTTATAGATTTATTTATTCAAAATCCGCCACACTTTTTACACATGCTAATATTATACTTTTAAGCTGCAATATATAAGGTTGTCGATTTGGATAGTTTCTCAAGATTTAGCTACAACTGAAAATGCATCTTGTGATATGTAGGCTATTTGACAAGAGGAATTTAATTTGGAATTAAAAATTCACATTAAATTCCTAGTTTCATAGACGCAATTAGGGTATATTATTATGAGTGGTTTGAATGCAACATAAATGCAAGTTTCTTTGAAGATGAATGACTTGGTCATGGATGCATGGTTGGCGATAAAACCTGTTGGTCGGAGTACCCCCAACCGACTCGAGATTATACAAATGGACCAGATTTAGACACACATTCCTCTTACAAATTTCAACTCGAACTCAAATTCACAAAATTCGAAGTTTTATGAACTGGACTTGGTTTTTATGGTCCCGCAAGCCCGTGAGACCCGTCCAAGCCCAATGTTTATGGGATGGAATGAGTTGGACAAGCTATTTATAACATAGGATTAGTCCAGCCCAAATCTGTAGAAGTCCGGATATCATGCGACTAGGTTTAGTTTTAATAGAAAAGCTCAATTTCAACTCAGCCAGCCCAATATAAGTTATATTTATATTTATCATAAACATAAATGATGATTCTCGACGTACGAAATAATTACCATATATCTGTACTAATATAGTAATAAGTTACATTCAGCCACTTACCATATACCTATACTGATTTTGAACGTTGATTATTAATTAGGTTACTTAGTATGTAATTACCTATGCATGTATTAATTACCAAATGTAATTTTTCAATGCTTCATAAGTCGTTGAACGGTCTTATATTGACAACCATTTGACCAATTAAATAAAGTAATAATAGAATGATCATATAAAATCTCAAAACTTGGCTTTAAAAATTTTATTTTGCCCGCATTTTTTCTTAGCATAGCGATATAAATATAAATATAAATATTTTTATAATAAAAAGTTTAACAAATTTTAGTAAGCTTGTGGGCCGGACCTGGAATTTAGTTATTTTATAATGGTAGATTTTATAGGAAAACTCATAATTGTGTTTGCTATCATGAAGTTGGGTGGAGGATTTCCTTTTCTTGCCAAAGAATAAGTTATCAGAAAGCACACTTAAATTCCAAATTTTAGAGTGAATAATTGTTGAGATGGATGCTTTTCAACAGTAGTGTTAAATTTTCCATTTTATGTCTTATTAATAGGGTTAGTTTTTTGAGAGATTGTAGGATGATGACTCGAAATTCATTTTTTACTTTTTTAAGTAGTCTACGTTAATAGGTCCATGAACTATGTTGTATATAGGTTAATTAAGAAAATTAATTCTTCGACAAGTAGGAAATTATGGCTAAATGTTTGTTCGATTTTCGTTGCAGATGTAATTGGATGTGATTTAAATTAATGACAACACTTTTTTTAATACATCTCACCAAAGAAATGAAGATCTAGCTTGAAATAAATGAAATCCCATAGTGAATTTCCTTGGCAATTCCAAAATTTTATGCTACAAATAAAGAAAATTTGAAATCAAACCAAATTTCCAAGTCCGAATTATCTAGAATTCAACATACTCTATTATCAAATTCGAGGCAGGCTTATTGTTTTTAAAGAGATGTAAATCAATATTTTAAATGACTTAAATTAATAAAATTTGAATGGATCTCATAATTTATAATAAGCTTAATATAAACGACCAATTTTTAAAAAGGCAAGGTTATAGTTGTAATTTCACATATAGTGGCACTTCACTCGCTTTTTGTACTTTATTACTACTTCTCCTGTAAGCAAAGAACGATCAACTTCTCTTGGAAGTTCAATTGCAGCTATATAACGCTGCAATTCACTTCAAATGTCAAGCATTGCCCCCTCTTTTAGCTCTCTCCATTTACGCCTGAAATCCATCGATTAAGCTTGTCTACCGTCTTCCTCGATCAACATTGGGAGAGGAGGCAAAGGTTAGTTTTTTTTTTCTTGAATTTTAAGCTGTTCTGCGGACTCCATTTCTGTGTACGGTTTGGTTGTGGGATTTGATGCATTAAGAGGTTTCTTTGTCAATTTGGATATTTGAGTTTGCTTGATGCGAGAGAATGCGTTTTGTTTTTTTGGCTCTGAAGGTGTTTGATGAAATGTTTGTGTGAATTCTTGATTGGATGATATTCTCTGGCTAAGCTTTTCATTCTTCTTGGTCTACTGCTTTAGTCTTTCGCGTGGAGTGTGAGAATTACTGGTTGGGTTTATAGGGTTTTGCTTTTGCTGTGGCCTGTGGGATAGGATACATTGAGAGATTTCTTTTTTCAGTTGGGATATGTGAGTTTGTTTGATGCTAGAGAATGTGTTTTGTTTTTCGCTCTGAAGGAGTTTGATGAAATGTTTGCGTGAATACTTTGATTGAATTGTATTCACTGGCTAAGCTTTTCATTCTTCTTGTTCTCAACTATGTGTAGTTTCTTATGAAAATGGAAACTCCCTTGTTTTCCCGATCGTCTTGAGTTTTTCTCCTTGGCAATTAGTAATAAGCAAGATGATTTCAACAAAATTTGATGTTCAGTTATCATAATTTTCTGGATTCAACAATTATTTGTTTTTGTTTGTTTGATTCTCCCATCGTCAGGTGTGTATCAGAAGATTTTGGTTGTCTGAGATATAATTCAAGTCTCCAGACTCCAGCAAGGGAAACTGGCGACCATCTCCAGCAAAATGATGGAGACAGAGAACGATGCGAGAAAAACAGTGGTTACTCAAGTTAGTTTCGGTGGATTCGACAGGCATGTGACAGCAAAGGAGCTGTCTTCTTATCTGGATAAGGAGGTTGGACTGGTTTGGCGATGCAGGCTAAAGACATCTTGGACTCCTCCAGAGTCTTATCCAGATTTCAAAGTAACCAATGCCAATGATCTTCAAACAAATCACGAGTACAGGAGGGTAGACCCCCATGCATTCGTGCATTTTGCATCTTCTGAATCTGGTATTTGGGCCAATAATGCTGCTGGGCGTAATGAGCTTTTCTTTAATGGTCAGCTATTGAAGGCTAGTTTGGGTCCTGAAAATCCACACCGCTTGAACCAAAGAAGGAGAGTCACAGCACCCTTCAAATTTTCCAATGTATGCGTTGAAATCGGAACATTGACTAGCCCTGATGAGTTCATGATTGGTTGGAGGGGACCTTCTTCCGTGGTTGACTTTTATGTGGACCCATTTGACGGGTTATGTCGGTTTTGTTTCACAAAGGACACTGCTTTCTCTTTCAAAGGCAGAACTGAACATGCGGTTTTGAGGTGTGATTATAAAATGGAGTTCCCAGTGCGAGAAATTAGGAAAGTCAAACAGTACACGGAAACTTTCAGTCTTGTTATTGTCTTGCAGTTGGCTTCAGCTCCCTTCTTATGGTATAGAACTGCTGATGATGATATTAAAGTGTTAGCTCCCTTTGATTTATTAGACGACGATGATCCTTGGATCCGAACAACCGATTTTACACCTAGTGGGGCCATTGGCCGATGCAACTCTTACCGAGTTTCAATTCCTGTTCGCCACGGTGTGAAGTTGAATAAAGCTTTAAACTTTCTAAAAGAACGGAGAGTGAAGGAAAGCAAGCTCGAACACCGTCTTAAAACTTGGGAAGAGCCGGATTATGGGACACCACTGGCAGATTCTTTTTTCTCCATTCATCACAAGTTGGGGATCCCATTTGAAGTAAATTTCCTGATGAATGCTGTGATGCATAAAGGAATCTTCAATCAAAATCAATTATCTGAAAGCTTCTTCAATTTACTGAGGGAGAAGCCTCTGGATGTTAATGTGGCTGCTCTAAAGCACATTTGTTCATATAAGCAGCCTGTATTTGATGCTAATAAGACGCTTGTATCTGTCCAAGGGTGGCTGCTGGAGAACCCGAAACTCTTACAGGCGCCCAAAAAGCTGCCTGATATTGCAGAAATCAGGCGATTGGCTATCACTCCTACAAGAGGCTACTGCCTTCCTCCTGAAGTAGAACTCTCAAATCGGGTTTTGAGACAGTACAAGGACATTGGCGATCGATTTCTGAGAGTTACCTTTATGGACGAGGGATTGCAGACCATGAATGCAAATGTTCTTTCCTATTATGCTGCTCCTATTGTTAAAGAGATCACTTCGCACTCTTACTCTCAGAAGACTGCAATCTTCAAAAGGGTGCGAAGCATTCTGACCGAAGGATTTTACATTTGCGGTAGGAAATACTCATTTTTGGCATTCTCTTCAAATCAATTGAGGGATCGGTCTGCTTGGTTTTTTGCTGAAGAGGGGAAAACCAGAGTTCACCAAATTAGGGCATGGATGGGAAAGTTTACAGACAAAAATGTTGCGAAATGTGCTGCTAGGATGGGCCAGTGTTTCTCTTCTACGTATGCTACAGTTGAGGTCACACCGGAACAGGTGAACGAGCTTCCAGACATTAAGAGGAACAACTATACTTTCTCTGATGGAATTGGCAAGATAACGCCAGATCTTGCCAAGGAAGTCGCCGAAAAACTGAAATTGGACAATAATCCGCCCTGCGCCTACCAAATCAGATATGGTGGCTGTAAAGGGGTGGTAGCTTGCTGGCCTGCACAAGGCGCTGGATTCCGACTGTCTCTGAGGCCCAGCATGAAAAAGTTTGAATCAGACCACACTACTTTAGAAATTTGCTCATGGACAAGGTTTCAGCCTGGTTTCTTAAACAGGCAAATCATCACATTGCTGTCTGCGCTGACAGTTCCTGATGAAATATTCTGGAAAATGCAGACCGGTATGATCTCCCAACTAGACCGAATGCTCGAAGATGTCAATGTGGCTTTTGACGTTCTGACTTCATCTTGTGCTGAGCAAGGTAATACTGCAGCTATAATGCTGAGTGCTGGCTTTGAGCCGAAAAAGGAACCTCATTTGCGAGGCATGCTTACATGTATAAGAGCAGCTCAGCTTTGGGGACTGAGAGAAAAGACACGAATTTTTGTTCCCTCAGGGCAGTGGTTGATGGGCTGCTTGGATGAGTTAGGGGTGCTCGAATATGGCCAGTGCTTTATCCAGGTGTCAAACCCTTCTCTGGAGAGCTGTTTCACAAAACATGGTTCGAGTTTTAGAGAGACAAGGAAGAATCTGGAAGTGATAAAAGGAACTGTAGTGATTGCTAAGAATCCTTGTCTTCATCCTGGAGATGTGAGGATCTTGGAAGCAGTTGATGCCCCGGGATTACACCACTT
>CAOJBJ013052368.1:0-10945 GCA_948291685.1 Euphorbia celastroides
ATCACCTGAAGAACATGAATCAAAACCTAAAACTAAAGAACCTGGATCCGAGGATGAGGAGAAATTGGAAGACTCTCCTGTGATGGGCCTTTTAACAGGGAAAAGAAAAACCAAATCAGAAACTGAGGAAACTCCTGTCAGAAAGAAAACGGAAGCGCCAAGTGAGAGCAACGTAAAGGATGCCCTTTTGAAGAGAGCTTCCTATATTAAAGCCACTATTGAGTATGCTGCTGTGTTCTTATGTGATTGTTGAAACTATTTAATAGATCTCTTGAGATTAGTTTGACTTCTGCAGTTAATTTTTGAGATCTTGTAAGATTTCAAACAGCTTTATTTTGCTTACTATATTTCAGGAAAATTACAATGGCTAGTCTTCGTAGACTTTTAGAGGAAGATCTGGGACTTGATCAATTTGCTCTTGATCCCTTCAAGAAATATATAAGCAAGCAGTTAGATGAGGTGAATAATTTTAATACTTTTTTGTTCTTTGGTTATCATATAGAATCTTAACGGGAGTACATGCTTGCCATATGTTAGGTGTTAGCATCTGCTGAAGAGCCTGAACCCAAGAAAAAGGTTACAAAGAAAAATTCTCAAGGAAAAGCATCTAAAAAGTCTAGGACTGATGAGAGTTCTGGGGCTTCAGACAGAGAGAGCAGCGAAGAGGATGAAGAGGAAGTGAAGCCGAAGAAGAAAATTACTCCTAAGCATAAGGTGCAAAATTCAGAAGCATCTAAAAAGTGGAAGAAGCTTGAAAATGAAGGCAAAGCATCAGGCAAAAAGAGAAGCAAGACTGTTGAAAAAGTAGCAGAGGAAAATAGTGATGAAGAAGGCACGGGGAATGCCTCTGACGATAGCCGTTCACAATCATCTGCTGAAAAACCAGTAAAGGTAAAATTTTCTTTCAAAATGTGTGGATGTGTTCATTCAATTGGAAGAATTTTCTTGTAAATCATGAAGTTGGTTAGCTGACATGTTTCTAGCAGAAAAAGGAAGTTTCAACACCAGCATATGGTAAACAAGTCGAACATCTAAGATCTGTAATCAAAGCTTGTGGGATGAGGTTGTTATTTTACTGTATTAAGCTGTTCATCTTTCCCGACCATTGAAATAACACAATAACGTTGCTTAATTCTTTTTCCTTTTGCAGTGTGCCCCCTGTAATTTACAAGAAAGTCAAGCAGCTTCCTGAGAGCAAACGTGAGGCCCAGCTGATAAAGGAACTGAGAGAGATCCTTTCTAAAGAAGGATTATCATCAAACCCATCTGAAAAAGGTAATCATTGCTGTTGAGCGATAATTTCTTTGGCAGTGAATGATGTATTAAACTTAGCCATTTTTGTGAATTCCTTTTGGAGGAAGAAATGGACTTCTATCTCTATGTTTAGACTTCACTTTTAGAAAAATGATAAGAATGCACTTATATTGCTTTCAAATATGTAACCTTCTCTAGCAATTTGCTTGTACTGCATGTGCTGCGTATTATAGCATAGCAGAAAGGATGCAATAAATTGAAGATAATTCATCAGTCTGTCCAAACAAGATTTACTATTTACTGCTTTAATGAACTTGTATGCTTCCAGAAATCAAGGAAGTGAAAAGGAAAAAGGAAAGAGCAAAGGAACTCGAGGGCATAGACATGAGTAATATTGTGTCAAGTTCACGTCGAAGGTCCACTACAAGTTATATACCTCCTCCAAAGCCCAAGATTCCAGTTGACAGTGACAATAGTGACACTGATGAGTCTGATGAGGACGATGAAGAAGAAGAAGAAGAAGAAGCTGATGTTGATGAAGAAAATGATGAAGATGGAGATAATAATGAAGATGATGGCAGCCAGAGTGAAGAAGCCAATGATGGTTAGTGATCATTTCTTATCGGCTTCTTTGTTTCAAACTGGTTAATAGGATGATTTAATCCCCAAAAACAAAGATTTGGGGTAACTGCTGCTTTTGGGTCATACCACTTATTTAAGCCGATGCTTCATTTACATTCTAACCATAGCATGAGAAAATATTTATTCATCCTTTACTGAGAATTACGTTGCTGTGTTCTTTGTGATATTTACCCCCTTTCCAGAATCCTAATGCTTGAAGGAATTCAATTGATATTTTGTTCATTTTATGTTGAAGTTTTGTAGAATTTGTGCATAAAATGAATTCAATTGAATTGAATTCTTTCACAATTGTTGATTCTAAACCAACTGTAATCAGTTAATTCGAAGGTCTTGAACATATGCATGAAAAACCGACTTTTACCTTGATTGTGACAAAGTTCTTAGTCTAGTGGTTGACACTGAAGCTGTGATCCTAGAGGTCCTAGATTGAGTCCACATTTGGGTGGGTTGGGTCGAGGTTTTTCTGTCATTATTGTTAGACCAATGAGGCACATTAAAAACAAAAACCGGCTTTTACCTTGATGTAAAGCGAAGTGAGGCGTTTCTTCTACTTTATTTAATAGGCTGTAGAATGGGTGGTAGAAATGCAACCTTTACTTAATTAGTGAATCTAGCTGTGGATTTTATGTAAAAGATTTTTGTATCTCTGTCATTTCATAGATATTCTCTGTTTTGAATGCAGATGATGAAGGTGAAGACAGCGAGTAAACCTGTGTTAGGCTGACTTGGCGAAACTGTTTGATTATAAATAGCTCGAGATTTTAAGTATAGGAGTGTACCATTGTATTACGATTGATTATTTTATTTTCTGTGTGTGTAGGAACATTTAGCTTTTTAATGGAGAGTTTCTTTGGACCTCTTATTAGAAGAACTTCTTGTAGTTTACCTGGTGACCGAAAAAATAAACCGTTTAGTTTTTTTAAGTGTGTGATTGCTACTTTTGTAACCAGCAAATTTTCCAGCCACTTTTTCTTTTTGGTCCTTTATAAATTTGGGTGAAAATTTCAGAAAATTGTACGAGACTTGAACTTGAACTTCGTATATTGCAGGTACTGAAATGACAATCCGAAAAATGGCCCAGGTTTTGATAATGTGAAACCAGGAAGAAACTGCAGTATGATTCTCGACATTGTTTATGTGAGGAAGAAAATAGCAATTCAATAAAATAATTTTTAATGAGTTTCCAATTTCAAACAAGCATTATTATTCCAATTTCTAAGCAAATATTGGAAACTGAGAAATGTCATCAGCTTTTTGTGTATGATAATGGCATTAAGATGCCACTTTTTTCTCCTCTGAAAGAATTCATCTCACTTCATCAGCAAGATCCATCACATGCCTATCCTTGCATCCTGCAAAAGGAAAACCCGAAAAAATACTCGAGATATTTCTGTCGAAAACATGAGCTATATCCTAGCAGAAACTAACTCACCAATCTGCTGTAGAGCTAACTCGAGTTGAAAAAGATAATCTTGTTAGGTCCTGAGGGGCCTTCAGCTTTGACAATTTGCCTGTAAATTCACAGTAAATACACTAAATTCAACTGAACAAATTCAAATTGTAAAGTTGAGGGTCTCTTTAGTTTGATCTAACATACTTGGCTATATCTTCAAGATGAGCAGGGCCTAGGTAATTTGGATTTTGCTTCTTATCCGTTGATCCGATGTACCTGCAAATATACTTTTGAGTTAACAGTTCAGCACAAATTTCTACTATTCGATAATATCGAGCAATGGCGCCTCTTCTATAGGCAATCTAATAGAGTTCTATAAGATAACAGTACAATTGAAGCTGGACTTACACCATTACTTCAGTCAGCTGGATTTGTAGCTGTGGGATCCTGAAAACAAAATTCAGAACACCCTTTAGCGATTCGTGAAAAGCTAATGTTTAAATTCCGTAGATGGAATTGGAACTTACAGTGTAGAAATCAACATAGGCCTTTTGATCATACTGCTTTTCCCTCACTTCCAAGTACTGCAAATTGCAGCAAACAGAACCCAAAAGTCCCAGCTCGGATATAAGATGAAAGATGGAAAGTAGACATAACAACATACTTGTTCAAGAAACCGACTCGAAAACACTAACCGTTAGAGCAGTTTCTTCATCTTCTTTGTTGAAAATTTTGTATGCTGCACCCCACTATAAGCATGCAAAACGAAAACAAAGGTAAACAAACCCGAATCGAAAACTGAAAACAAGCAAAAATTTGTCATTTGTAGTCGTAACTAACTTATATAGAACATGAACACATTTCCTGTCAAGTTTACAAATACAGGACCGAATTATTAAGCTAATACCCCTAAAAGTCAACAAAAAATGTATTTAGGCTTTGTTCTTTTGGACTGAATGACTAGCAGCAGAACTGAAACTTATTTAAAACTTGTAGACGGGAACTTATATGGTTTTTATTGAAACTTATTGAAACTAAAACTTCTGTGAAACTAATCAAAATTAAACGATCTTCAAATTTATTTCAAATTGATTGATAGTTATTGAAATTTAGCGACACTTAATGGACTTCTAGTGGAAGTCTAATGAAGCAGAACTTAAAAGAAAACTGAATGTAATTGAAACTTATACAACTGAATGTAAAACAAGTTGAAAATAACATAGCCTTAGTAACTAAAATCAATCCCAAAATATTGTAAAACCAATCCAATTAAACCAAATCAATCAAATTGGGGAAATATAAGAATAAACTCACTCAAATTTCACCCTCAGCAGGCTCTAAAGTGACAGTTCTACCAGGAAATTCTGGAGTTCCTCTATGATCAGTACTTCCTTTCAACAAACAAACAACAAAAACAAACAAAAACCCATTTCAATAATTCCAAAATCAAAATCAAATCACTAATTTCTACAAACAAATTTCTGCAAAATGATGGAAAAGGAGAGACCTTGATAGAAGACACGGCGATAGCCTTTGATGAAACCAACGACCCGATCATCGTAATTGAAGCCCGCTTTCCATATTAGAGACCCGTACCCGAATACCCACATCACCATTTTCGGATTCTGGGGCTTTCTCTCTCTAATGTTAGTGAGAGAAAGTGGCTGGAACAAATGGCAGCTGAGAGATGGTGGCTGATTGCTGTTTTAGTGGAAGCTACGCCAATGAAGATGAAGCCCAGTTGTGTAGACATTTTTCGGCCATTGTGAAATTCTAGCCCAATTGATGGAACCATAATTCCATATAAAGCCTAAATCATAGGTCATTGATGCTTTATCTCTTATTAGTTGACCTAATCCCGCTTACTGAATTGCTTAATGCAATCGGAAATTACTTGTTGTAGTCGATTAAAAATACAAAAATACCCTTACAAAAATACATTTCAATGCAGACGCTTTCCAAAAATACCCGAGTTAATGGAGAGACATTTTTAAAAAGCATCCTTCCACTGACTGGAGCATTTAGGGAAAATGCTCCGACCAATGGACAAATGTTTATTTGGAAAGTCCCTTCCAAGGGAACGTCTCATCCTTTTTTTATAAATTTATTTTAGTTTTATTTTTAAGTTAGTCGAAAGTGGATTGTTGTTTGAATTCGAGATTTGATTAGTAAAAAGTGTTGGTATTATGGATTTTGATGGAAAGGATAGTTTTGTCTTTTTAACTGATTACAATAAATAATTTCCAATTGTATTTAACAACAACTTTTGTGCATATGAGTTTGGAGTTTTTATGAAGAGTTTGATTCAATTTTAAAAATACTGGTATATTAAGTATCGATATTTAGTAAAATCCAATATACTATCACCGTATGCAAATATCACATGACAAGATAAATTATCAGTTTAGCAAGAAATGCATATAACTATGGGGATATACTTGAGTTCCTATTAAAGTTCAATAAAGAAATCTCAAATTAACCGACTAATATGTTAAAATTTTTATTTATTACCTATCATAATAACATGTAAATATTGATCTATTATTTAAAAAATTTGTACGATAACCGTAATATTGCGGCTAAAATATCTGAAGACAGGCACATTCATAAAATGATGGGTGATGACAAGATAAATCTAAAGGGATAATTTCAAAAACCCTTTTGAAGTTTAAATTTTTTTAAAAACACTTCTTGAGGTTTCAAACCGTTATTAACGGAAGGATTTTCTGATAAAGAGGAGTTAAATGGTGATGTGGACAAAAAATAAAATGGTCAAAACAATCCTTTTTAACCTAAAAACACATTTATCCACTATCATAACCCAATTACTCAACCCTAATCCTAATACACACCATATAAAATCCTAAACAAATATCCCACCGTCGCCGTAAAGCCACGTTTCCGGCAACACCCCGAATCTCGCCGGCGACACACGAATTCATCTCTTCTCCCTTTCAATGTCGCCGGAGACCCTCCAAATCGGACCGGATCTTGCCCCCTGTCGCTAGACCAGGTCAATCCCGTTTTCCTCTGCCGTCGCCTCTAGTCCACTGCCATTGCCCTTCTTCTCCGTTGAAAAAAGCGAACGCCATTGTTGTCCCATTCTTCTCCGTCGTCCCCTCATATCTAAAGCAAAATCGACATCGGAATCGACAGTTCACGGAGTTTTGGGTTTTCGATGGTCAAAAAGACGGGATCTTGAGCGCATTCTATGGGAGGCGACGGCGAGATCAAGGTCAGATCTGGGTTTGTGGCCGGAGAAGGAGAAAACGGAGGTTTTGGGCTTTTGCCGACGGTGTTGGTTTGACGAAGAATCAGGGATGGCAGAAATTGGGTTTTCGCTGGCCAAATCTCCTTGATTCTCACCGGAAAATTGAAGTCAAATCTGTTGTTGGCAACGAGGAGGGAAGTTGCGGTTTTTTGGCGAGGATTTGGCCGACATTTTCAGATCTATTTTTTAAGGGATTTTCGTCGGAATCGCAATTTTCCAGCGACTTACTGGTGACAGCACGACGGAGAGGGGACTATTTTAGGGTTACGTATTTGGGTTAGGGTATTAGGGTTAGTGGGTAAATGTGTATGGGTTTGGGTTAAAAGGGTTTGTAGGTTAAAGAGTGAAACTTGACAAAATTATCTCTCAGCCACGTCAGTATTTAGAAGTTTTAGGATGGAAAATCTCTTTTTTGATAACAGTGCAAAATCTCGAGAGGTACTTTTGAGAAAATTCAAACCTCAGCGGTGTTTTTGAGAAAAGTCGAAATCTCAAGAGGATTATTTTTGAAGTTATAAGAGAGATGAATAAACAAGTATGAATATATGAAGGTTGAAGTTCTTTGTTCTTCGGAAATATGGCTGCAAATTCGTGCTCTTTCTGTGCTCTGCTTCTCTTGTGTATTTCAGCAGCTCTCATCTCTGAATATATAAGCTTTGATGAATCAAATAACCGTTAGAAATCTCCTAACCGTTGATGAAAATCAATGTCAATTTCTTAGCCGTTTATTAATTGATTCTCAGCATTTAAGAGTTGATTCGATCTCACAGTATCACCATAAAATCAGCCATAAATCCTTTCAAAACTGGCTGCAAATCTCAACAAATCAAGTGATATATCTTATCAAAATTACATAATATCAATTAGAATAAAATGCACAGTATCTCATATCAAATCTCAATAAAATTTCTAAGGATAATGCAACAAATAAGAGATATTATGAAAAAATAAATCAAGATGATATTTCCACAAATCTAAATAGATGTTTTTTTTTTCATCATAAATATAAAAGCTAACAGTTAATACTTAGTATATTCAATTTAATCTTTTAAAGTTATATAGAATGATTTGATTTAAAATAATTTAAATAGTTAATTTAACTTTGTGCTCTTTTATTATTTTTTATGTTCCGATTTTTCAAGAATATTATTGAATATATGCATGTTTGTTCATCGAATCGCAAAAATTCGACTTATGCATTGGATTCCATATATTAAAGCATATAATTTTCGCTTCTTCTTATCCAACCACGACATTTAATAGAAAAAGATTTAGTTATAGCCACATCTCAACCGCTCGAAAATTTTAGAACCATAATATTAAGAGTAAATCCAATGATTCCTCTATAAATAGAGATTACTCTATTTATAGAGTAAGGACCAATCCGATGGTACTTTATATGTCTACTCAAAAAATAGAGTTTCTCTATATCTCCTTCAAATATAGAGTAGCTTATTAATTTTTTTATTTTAGAGTATGGTTGGAATAAGCTACTCTATAAATAGAAAAAATATTGTAAAAATAGAATTTGAAATAAAGTTTTTAGAATAATGATTGGACATGTTGTAAGGCGGCGATGATTGCTAAGGGAGTGCCCACTCCATTTACGGCCATGACTGGTCCTTTTCATTTTTAATATTTGATGTTCATAAAATTAATTTATGAGTTAACTGTATTGTTTCTACAAATAAAACATTTTTGAGTAAACTTCAAAAAATTGTCATGCCCACTCCATTTATGGCCATGACTGGTCCTTTTCATTTTTAATATTTGATGTTCATAAAATTAATTTATGAGTTAACTGTACTGTTTCTACAAATAAAACATTTTTGAGTAAACTTCAAAAATTGTCATGAGGTTTCACTTACTTGTAAAAGAAGTTTTGAGGTATTTTTTCCGGTAATAAAGGTCCTGAGGTTTCTAATTTTTTTATTCAAAAAGGTCTCTTGTTTTAGAAAATTGGTGTTACATTAATTATATCAAATAATTCAATGTTATGATAAGTAAAATTTATTGTTTAAATATTTTTCATCAAAATTTGAGTATTTTTCGGATAAATATTTTATTTTTTTATATTTTTAAAGTTTATTAGCACAATTTAATTAAAAAATATCTAAATTGAAAAAATAATTATAAAATTTATCTATAGTGTGTATTGTATGTTTAGTAATTATCCAACAAAAATTCAAACAAAAATAAATAAAATTACTCTTTTTTTTTAACATAATTTAATATTGAGTGTCATTTATTTAAAATTTTTAAAACATCAAGATCCCTTTGTAAAAAAAAATACCTCATGATATTCTTTTTACAAATGAGTGAAAACCCGAGATACTTTTTTAAAGTTTACCTAAATTTCTACTAATAATTTCCATTCATCATATATGTATTGCTAGTTGGGAAGTCATTTTTTTCATTAAAGTTGGGAAGTCATTATATAATAAAATAGACAGGACAATAATTGGAAGCCCAAAAGAGAACATGCATAGTTTAGTACAAACTAATGACACTTGAATATCCTTGAAATTGGACATGTATTCACTTATGTTATAGATATGGTAGACTTATAGAGCTCATTATAAGGCCTAAACAATTCCACAATTTCTGTTTGACCCACAACCTCAATCATTACCCTTCTCAATTCTCTCAATACCACTAATTCACATTTGTTCATATCAAATTCATTAAATTCATGTCCCATAAAATGTAACTTGTTCAACAGTTATTTCATAATTGCACATCGAATTATATAGATTAAGTTCGCGTTTGACAATTTCCGTAATTATCTTTTATCTTTCGAACAATATGCAACATTTATAAACATATGAGTATAAGTACTCATAATTTTTTTGAGTAAATTATACTATTATACAAGTTAAACAAAATAATTACATAAATGACAATTAGTTTTATTTAGATTCGGATGTTAAGGTTTGTCTCCTCCTCTGTTTGTCATTGTTGTTCTTGCTTTTTTCTTGTTTTAACTTTTGGATTGTGGTGTAGAAATCGATTTATAATTTTAGAACTTCTCTTTTGGCTTGATTTTTTGTGATGAAGAATATTGAAGATGAAAAAGGAGGATACAGAACTGATAATTACGGATGAAGATGGTGAAGTTAAAGGATGCACACAAGGTGTTTGATAAAATGCTTCTTTAGTATGTAAGGGATATGTGCTGCATATGTGTGACATATGTAATGTTATGCACAAACTATGAATCAGTTCGAATTTTTATGTGTGACATATGTATTACATATGTATTGTATATGTAATGAGTTTGTAAATTTATTTTTCTTATCAAGTTAGTTTGAGAATGTAACGTAAGGGATATGCATTGTATATGTAATGAATTTTGTAAACTTATTATTGTTATCAAATTCAGTTTAGAATTTTATGTGTGACATATGTATTACATATGTGTTGTATTTATATGGATTTGTAAAGTTGCTTTTCTTATTAAATCACTTCAGGAATTTAATGTAAGAGATATGTATTGTATATCAGTATATGTAACACATATCTAATGCTACGCAAGTTCAATGTGTGGCATATGTGTGACATATGTATTATATTTGCATGTTACAACGAAAATAACTATATTTTTTTCTTGTAAATGTAATGCATGACATATGTGTTACAATTATGTGAACATCGTATTCAATGTAATTATTTTATTTTTTTGAATGTTTGGTGTTGTTAGTTTAGTTTATTTTGCTAGTTTTTGTAATATGTTTGTTTAGCTATGCATTTTACAATTTTAATGATTTTTTTGACCTTACCATGTAAATTGCCCTGATTGTTTTAGGACACACGAAATCATAAAAAAACAATTCGAGTCGCGTTCTAAATTAGATTGATATAATTAGTATATTAAATTTAAACTTCAACAAAATTCAAACGCTTTTCATGAATAAAATAATCACTAATTTTTTAATACATTCATATAAGTTAAATTCTATACCAACAATCTAATAATATTAGAAAATAAACTTATTATAAATGTGGAAATAATCGTACAAAAATCTTATCTTAGTACTTTCTATTTATTGTTGAGAAATTGACTTTATATACGAATTTCTTTTCATTCGTGCACTGATCCTGTGTTCATTTATACATACTTAGGCTAAAATACCGTTAATATATAATAATATATATATGACTAAGAGATAACTTTGGAAATTCTCTACTCAATTGAGATAGAGAGATGTATATTTATAGTAGAGTTTGTACACACACATTTACACAAATAACCCTATCACAATCCTTGTACAACAAGTATATTTGTTCAACAAGTATATCTATCATCCCCCCGCAAGTTAAGCCGGGTGGGAACACACGGCTAACTTGTCACGTAATACACAAAACCGAGTACTTGATAAAGGTTT
>CAOJBJ013052922.1:0-15051 GCA_948291685.1 Euphorbia celastroides
GACTTCGCCAGAGTGCTTAGTTTGCTCAGAATCCATATTACTAACAGGTTCTTGGTCGTCCAAAGGCCAAAACACATCAGAGCTACCCTCACACTTGAAAAGCCTCAGCACAGGGCGATAAATTAAAAATGCAACCTACAACCAAAGAATAGGACATAAGTATGGAGAAGCACATTAATAGCAACAATCAAACTTTAACAATGATAATTTCTTAAGTTAAAAAGTAAAGGACCATCAATGTTCATTTAAGTGATGAAGAGAATGGCCATTGTAAGCAAAGCAGACAAAAATACTTTTTTTGTTCACTGTATAAAACAGAATGCACACCTCTGGATCAAGATGGTAAAGGTGGACTAGATCATCAAGAGATGGAATCAGCTTTGCATAGGCAGAAGCTGGTGTCACAGCACTGCAAAGAAATTCCACATATTGAAGAAGAGTACCATGGCATCTATCGAACTGTTCACTGACCATTTTAATGTAAGGTGCATTTGCGTTAACAACAACCCTGCATTAAAAAAATACATTCTTAGGAAACGATTACTGGAGGTATTTGGCCACAAACTACCTCTACCAAATAATGGCACACACTGTTCAGATGACAAACATGAAAACCATAACCTACTCACAAAATGATCCAACTCAGCAAGTGGACTGAAAATAGTAACATCCATTAGTTACACACAACTACTGTGGACATAACATTGAAATAAATATCTCAAGCATGCAACTATAGACTATAGCATGGTGTTACAAGTATTTTGCATACATGAGAATTATTTACTTTTAGCACAGATTTACAAATGGAAGAACAACCTTCATCACATCATATAATCAGATGAACAAAATAATATATCTTTTCAGCTTACAGAGAACGATGTTGAGCGATAAGTAATAACATGGGTACTGCCAGCCTTGGCTCGTCCTTTGCGAGTAACGAGTCTCTTAGCCTGTTGGTAGATTTAATCAATGCCTGCAGAAAGGTCCATATAATAAGTTGCACATCACAACTGCGAAATTCATGCAGCTAAATAACTTCTCAAGAAGTTATCACACACAATTTTTCTTCATAGCTCTAATGATCACTGCTGTCAACAGCCACTTGTTTTAGTCTTAGCCAAAATCACATAACCATAGTGACTGACATTCCCTAGCTAACCCTATGAAATCTAAATAGTTCCAATCACAAGTATGGCATTGGGTCCTAGATGAGCGTAGAGAAAGAAAAAAGTAGAGATATAAAATATACCCTCAGACTTCGAAGCCATAAATTACTTAATGTTGAAGAAAAGATATTTTTCATTAGTAGAATCAAATCTATTTGGAGATATAGACTAGAAACCTCAGCCATGTAATGTTTATAGCTATTTTACTCTAGACATTACCGTGTAACTCAGAAGACACATACCACAAAAAACTACATCATCATTCATAAAAATGAATGGATGTAACTTTTCCATAAATATTCCCCCACGATTTCATTTCTCAAATCTTTCCTCTCATGCTATCATTTTAGATGCCAATTTCCAATGAAACATTTGGCTTCCATAAAGTTCATAACACCACCAAAACGACGGAAATGTTTTTCTTCTTTCAGTTTCATTTTCTAGCAACAACTATTTAATCAGGGTAACTCAACTAATTGCAAAACAATACATCCAGAGGTCAAATAGTCGGAAAGTTAGACTGGTCCCAAGAAACGCAAGTGGAAGGTCCAACAACTTGGTAAAATCCGAAAACTACCATAGTTGTTCACCTGCTGACGTAGCTACAAGGCACAAGTGCGCAAACAGAAAAGAGAAGTGCACTGAGACACAACAATAAAATATATGTTGGAAGTAGACATACATCAATTAATACCATTCCACAATTCCCCATAGATTAGCAAATAAAATACTATATTGTAACTGTAGTGGTCAGGGACTTGAAGAAAAAAAAAGGGCAAGAAAAGAGGACCGAAAAATTGGTAATGAAAAGAAAATAGAGCCAAACCCCGTTTTACATAAATAGAGAAAAAGAAAATCTGATTTGTGCACACTTAAGCCAAGGAGAAGCAAGAATATGGATGAGTGGAGGACAAATGTCATACGCTAATTCAAATAAAACCCCTTTCTCCATTTTTTTTCAGTATGTGGAATAAAATAACCCATGCTTATTTCCATTTTAACCCACAGATGGAACCAATTTAGATCTAAGTCCCCCTTCATCAATTTTCCTCACTTTGTTAACATTTGAACCGCACTGAATCTTCAGGGAGATATCCCACTTCTCTTCTTATCTCCCAAAATTCTATTTGCATTCCCTCTCTACAAAAAAAGAGTTCCCGGATGGTTGAAATCAACAAATAGATCGCATCCCACCAAGGAAAGCCAGGCGTGCCGCACCCAGCGCATATGCATGATCCTGGCTCGCCTTTGACAACTATGAGATCTACAATCATAGACCTAGCTAACCAGGCAGGTTTCCCACTAAATATTTAATTACGTCAATTATGTAACAGTGCATGGTTACTAGCACAGACCTTGTTATTACGTGTTACTCCAAAAGATGTGGCCTGATATCGTAGAGTCTCACTCCCTGCCATTGCATCCAATTGTTCCTCAGTCAGATTCTCGGTGTACTGAACATTAGCCATTTGTTGAACAAGTTCCTGCATGATCACAAATCAGCTATCGATCACCTGTTCTGACATCCATATGAGCTTCAAATCACAAAGATCCCAGACTTGAGAAATATAATACCTGAAGAAGAACAAGCTCAATTCCCACACCCTTCTTAAGCTGGTTGACAAGATACTGGAAAAGGCCCCTCAGTTCCATAGATGGATACTTCTTACACCTGGAAGCAAACATAATTTAGTCGTAAAATTTAAACCAAATAAAGGCATTAGGAAAATCACCAACGTTGTGCACAAACAGAAAAAAAAATCACAACTGGCATGGTTTTTTAGTCAAATTATAAAACAAATTAACTGAACATATTTAGAAGATAATGCTTTCAATAGTAGTAACTTCCTAAGCATCCATTTGAAGGCCATTTTATTCAGGAAACCCCACAGTGGACAAGGACCAGCATTTTCAAGAGGACAATCAATGTTCACTGACAGGAAGCATAAAGCGTACTTGCATGGGGATACAAACAACACAGACAAAGCAAGCAACTATGCTGATAGACAAAGCATTTGACAGAAACCAGCAAAGGTTGAGGATGATTCAGCATCTATCTTGCTTTGCAAAGTAATTTGATAAGTCCTGATTCGGAGTGCAAATGAAAACTATACATAAGTAAATCGGTCAAGTGTTTTGGGGCTAAATACTGGGTGAGTAACAAAGACAGACAGTAGTAGATATTCCCACAGAAGTAATGGACTTCTTACACAGATGACAGATATAGTAATGTCTACAAAAGAAATGATTCATTTATGAACATACAAGATTTTCTAAAGTTAATAGAAGAACTCAAAGCCTCTTCAAATAAATATGAAGTTTACTGAGATAGAGATGTAAACAGTACACTAAGTTGCATATCCCACAGGTCAATCTTTTCAATAGTTATTCGTGATTAAGCTGGAAAAATCAGTAGTTCAGGAGTACAAACAATCAGCCTAAAAAAGATAAAAAGCAGCATAAACTAAAACCAAATTCTATCTTCAAGGCACTTCCTAACACACACCTCAAACGATGATGAAGAACCCAGTACAAATGAGGAAAAAAAAGATCCTAAACTAAAGAGTAACATACAAGCCCAACATAGAAACCCAAGTTTGGCAATATGATACGAATCCTAATTGCAGAAAGCCCATTGACTTTATGAGGGCTCAAATAAAAGCCTAGCCAGTATCCTTCTCCTTCATCTTCACTCACAGCCACTCAACCTTTCTGCACCTCTATCTTCATTTTTTTTACTAAGTTCGGAAAATGGTTTTGCTCATTATGAATCAGCTGTACCCATGTGCCATCCATAGTACCAGACACGTATCTCGCGCATGTATCTGTACTGGACAGGTGTGTGCCGGAAAAAATGGCAAGTAACATAGGCTGCAGTTTCCAAAAGGAAGGTGTAAAATTTTCTTGAGAAGGGTCCATGATCTCAGAAAACACATTAAAAGTTTCCAGGTGTCTCAGGATTCTTCAGAACAGGATGAAGTTGTACTTCAATTAGCAACAACCAGAAAGGCACCCACAAAAGAATCAGTCACGTCATTGCAATCTTGCTATCTACTTTGTAAGGTTTTTCTTAAGCCATTACAAAGCATTGGTAAACTCAAAAGGATGGGGGGATGCCAAAAAACCCATAAATGGTTTGCAAGTTAAAAGACAAAATTGTAGTCAACCATAACAGAAATTCAAAATGATAGCACTATGCTTGAAAAAGTTGTACGATTTTGCATGAAAAATAGGCAATTACTTGGAAATTCCATCTTCATACATGTGAACACATATCCAACCATACAAACACAAAGGTATAGCAATATCACTCTATGAGGCTAATCGCATCATGGCACAATGACATCCACATGTTGGCGTTCCTAATACTGACATGTTTGTGAAAGTGAAAAGCTATAACGACTCCATTTTGCCTACATTATGAAAAGTGTGCAAGGAGTGAACAAGATATAACAAACTGAAAGTGTAGAAATAAATGTGAAATTAAAGGGTTAGGGTTAGGACATTGAGCTGCAATGGTAGAAAACCCAATTCGTTGATAAGAAAACTACATGCACACAACAAAGTAGCATGTAAGTTCGACATCATCCAAGCAAAATCATTTAACATAATAAATTGCACAAATAAGTAATTCGGACAAATTCATCATAAATAGTAAGACACAAGATACAGATGTTTCCACGTCGAGAATGCATGACGCTTTTAAACTAATAAAAAATGAAAGGAAAAGAAAAGAATATAAAAATTCAAAACACAAACCGAACTTCAAAGGACTTCAATGAAAAACTACCCCAAAGAATGCATTTTCTCTGACAAACATGACAACTTCGACAATTTTCTAGGTCCTGCATCAACAGAATTTGATTTCATTTCTACAGATAGCATGTTATCTATGCACCGCAGAATAGTTACCAAAGAAATTCCATATATGAGGAAACATGCGCATGTTGAACCCAAGAGCCATCATAGATTTCATTTAATTTGAGCAATCAAGAGCCCAATGAACAGTCATGTCTTATTTACTCCGATCATATCTTGAGAGTTGGTGGCAAGATAGTACTGTAAACATCAGATCTGACGAAGTAAAGTTTTCTTGCAAATTTCCAACAGAAATTACAGGAATGGCACAAACTGAAAGAAGAGCGAAAGAAAAGAGCATGCTGACGACATGAATCCATTAATCCCAAGCCAACTGTGTTTCCATTTCAGTCTCGCAAAAATTCTATGCCCGTCAGACAATGAGCAAACTAGAGATACCAATTAAGAATCATCCCATCAAAGTATTATCTAACACCCACTTCCATAACCAAAGTAATACCAATGCCACTCAGATCAATTCAGAGATTTTCCTTTGATTCCGTATAAACTATCATTCAGATCTTCCATTAGCAAGTTAAAAATATCAGTTTTCCGGCTTTGGTTGAAAACACCTTTTGTGCTGATAACTCTAAACTACTACCAACTCAGAAGAATCATATGCCTAATAATGCATCATCAATCATAACTGAATATTTAACAAGTCACTGCATCTCTAATGGGCACGGCAAATAATTTTGATAAACCATCCTCCTATTCATTCCCTTATTGCAGAGGCCTGAATTCAGGAGAGTCCTGTATAATATTCTTAGATGAGCGTTCACATAAATTTGTCATACCCATAAATCTTCCACCAAATATCACATCAATTTTCTACCCCACATCGCAGATCAAAAAAATACAGAATTCTTTCACTGCAAATTGTATAAGATACAATTTCCAATTCTGACCAACTCCCCTGATGATCTACATCTATCATGTCCAGTCCAAAAGATTTTGTTTTGCTCCCGTTAAAACGATCACCCACATTATCAGTTTGAATCCTACTCAATTCCATGCCAAGACAAAATGCAGACTGATGAGGCATCGCAAATCAAGACTTGGGTAGACAGCAATGTCCCACAAGACCACAGCTCTGGTATTTTTGCTTTCACTGCACTAAATCTGCACCCCGGAAACCTAAGTAAAGCATACTAAGAAATATCGAGGTCTTCGTAATTTAGGTCAAGACATCTCCAATAAATAGTACGCAATGCTTCCAGGTCAAACTACCAAATAGTTACTTAACTCAAGTGAAGGTTAGGAAGCAATAGCAAGCATATATCAGATATCAAATACATGGATTGGATAAGGTCATCACAGCATGCAATAAAATAAGGACCATCAGGATTGAGTCCCCGTGGTGCTGAATTCCAAATAACAATTATTAAGCAACAAATAAGTGTACATCACCGCTGAAAGCAATCAAATCCCAAGAAAAATCATTGTCTCGCTACTAAGCAACTGCATGTGATAAGCAGAGAATAGTTTTTCATATATATAAGTAAGCATACATACAGGTGACCCCAAAACGAAGCCAACGATTGAAGCCAGTCTGACAAATTAAGGCCATCATCTTTTAGCTTATCTCGACCTCCTTGCGCCAAACGCTCAATCACAACATACTCCAAGATGTCATACTCAAGCTGCGCAAGCACAAACTTCGTAAGCTCCAAAAGAAAACACGTAACTCTAAGTATCATCTAATCTAACAAATAATTATTTCAACCCAAAATATGCTGTATTTATATAACATAACAAGAAAACATGAGAGCTTCAAATAGATCAAAGCAAGCACCTAAACCCAGAAGTAATATTATCACTACACTACACAAAAATTCTGTGTAAGTTGTAGAGTCTATCATATACCTTCAATATCTAGAAGCATAAAATTTAAGACATCCAGCCAAAAACGCTAACAATCTCAACAAAGAGATAACCTGTGTCCAACACTCAGGAACCAAAAGAAAATGCTCACCTGTGTCAAATACTTGAAAGCATCCACGACAGGGGTAATCATATCCTTATAAGCCTCAATCTGCAAACAAAATTTGAAGAGAATATATTTCACTAACCCATGAAAGACAAATATTGTCAACAAAAGGCCGTCACTACACTAAAACACCACCTGGTGAACAATTGTTCGAAGTACAGTCATTGGATTTGCATGAGCTAATTTTGCAACCATTCGACCCAGTTGCTTCAAATTTTCCTTTGCCAGCCTCTTTAAAATTCTTCTGGTGTCCAACTACAAGAAAATGTGTAAAAAATAAGAACGACAGGTGAAATGAGAAATAAAGGATGCTCCTAACACAGAAAAACAGAGATATTTTAAGTACTTTGGCTGTTTGCCTGGCAACTAAGACCATAGGATTCCGTTCATCGTCTTTCTCCCATTCACCGTATAAACGATATCGCACCTAAAACATGCAAATAAGCCCAGAAATGTCATCCAACAAATCCAATTAAATATAAACCTAGAATTAAAGAAAGAAGAAAGAACGATGAAAAACTAACCTCATACGGAAGCAGACTCATAACCTCCCAAATTTCCTGTCCAACTGCAGGATTTGCAGGTATCAACTGCAGAGAAGGTAGTAGACATGACCCCAATGCATCCTCTACTCTTGATCTAGCTTCTCTAAGGTGCATGCGAGGATTTGCAATAATAACAGGTTCATTTTTTGTTGCTCCGTCACTCCTACCTACAAGCTCAAGTGCAGATAAGTAGTAACCCCTCAACACTCTGCATACCTGTCCACGAAGCACCAGATAGAACTAATCCCAAAAAGCCACATAAAAATGGTATGGAAATAACAATAATCAAGATAATAATAATAGCAACAGTAACAAGTACTGAAAAACCTAAAATGAGCATGGAACAAACCTTCTGCAGCAGTAATGTGCTACGGTACAGATAGGGTCCAATAGTTCCAAGCATCTGAAAAAGCTCTTTAGGAAGATCAATGAAAGACTTGGGGCCTACAGAAGTACTTGTCTCCTCAGCTCCAGAAGGGGACCCAAAATTTTGAAGATGTGTTTGATGAATGATGTCATACACAGCTGAGATTGACTTCTCAATGAGCCTGACCATACAAAAGACCGTTAAGAAATACATAAAACATAACCTACAATAGCATTCTTAAGAAGCACATAAATTCTCATGCAGATATCCCATATGCCAGTATCAAGTCACTTAAAAAGGTCAGAGGCGCGCAAAGGTTTCCTCAGACTACATGGAGGTCAGCCTCCAAATGCAAGACAGAAGGAACTTTATTAGGGACCCACCCATCGAGCAGGAACAAAAATCAGCCTAAGAGTGGAAAGGTTATCGTTAAACGAATTAAGTTACTTGCACAGAAGATCCCTTCGGCATGTGTTGGGAAATATTCAATACAACAACAAAGTATACTCGGTTCAATGTATGACCATTTATTTCTACCAAGCATGCACTCTTGCAAATCTATGAACATAATTAGTAGATTAAGAATTGAAAAGAAAAAAAACAGCTTACCTAAACAAGCCATTACATATTTGAACATGGGCCACTGGATTTAACGGAGACAAACGATCAAAGAGCATATAAGCATGATACCTGAGGAAGGAAATAGAACAAAGTGCATTACACCGCATAAATAACCAACCTACCATAATTTTATGACAAAAATAATGTTTATACAATATTAAGTTGTCAAAACGAATATAACTTGAGAAAGCCCATAGCAGTAAAAGAAAAGGATTGATACAACTATGTGTGACATCAAAAGTAATCATCTGTCAGTTGGGGCATTACAAACTGAAAGGGTAGATAGTGCACAAATACAAAATTGATTTCATAACTCTCCATGTATCATTAATTAATTACACCGACTTCCTAAGCCATTGGAAACAGCTCAAGAAGAACACCATTAGTTAAAAAGTGACGAAATTACAATCTCGCAAAACCATAGACCAAAAAACTTCAAAAATTACAGATAAGAAGAAGGCACATGAAATTGAGATGCACATAATAAACTATATATCTACCCATGTTTATAGGTCAATAAGGACCAAAATCAAACACAGACAATTAGGCTATCATAGATAACGGAAAAGACAGTAGCAATAAGTTCAAATTTCTCCAAACACAGCAAAAAAATTCAGATAAGACATAATATGGTGATAGAGTCAGCGAAAACTTATATATTCATCAGTAAGGAAAGGCAATCATAACAAAGTGCATAATTATTCTCTGCATGAGACAAAAGAAAAACTGAAATGAAACCCCTACCAGTCATCAACTGATAGAAAACCATTAAGCAAGCCCAATGTTTGACTAGTTTCGAATTTTGAGGACCTCTCAACTACAGACTCGCTTTCAGTGTCTAAAGCAGCATATAGATCTATTGTAACATCTCCTTGCTTCTCATCATCCATGAGATCCTTCCCAGTAGCAGCCAAATTTATTTTTCCAATTTTGTTAGCCTGCAAAATTTTACCACAAACACCCATAAACAAGGATCCATAATGCAGCAATGATAGCACTTTATAAACAATAGCTTTAGTCTTCAGAACATGTAAATAATGTCTTCACACAAAAAATTCTAACAGCACTCGGTCCCTGGATGCAGATATCATAATAGTATCTACAAACACTTCCCATAAAATCCAGAAATTAAGATTTCTACATAAAAATTCAAGAAACCTGAATCCATCAAAAAAGATGCAAGCTTCTCATATAATGACCGAAGTTTCTCAAAGACCAAAGTTTTTATTTTCAGCTAAATATATTTTATAGCTTCACAACTGATGTTGTTACTTATGTAGCTCCCAATTATTACATATCAACTTCTTTGCAAGCAATCCTAGAACCCACAACTTCAACTTGCCGTGACTTCAGGTAGAAAAATCATCACTCGTTTTCTTTCCAAAAGCCATGGATATGTTGCTTTTCATTGATTTTTAGATGCAGGATTCATGAGTTATCAAATCAAAAATTGCAATCAGAAAAAGATTATAATTCCTGATTCAAAATCAATCGGACTTTACGATCAGCATAGAGTAACAACAATATACCTCATCCAATCTCTTAGTAGAAAATGCATTGTAATGCTCAAAGGCATCATCATCCTTAGGAAGCAAATGAGCATATCTGCCACAAAGTAGGAAAATTCAATAAGCGCAACCCACAGCCAATTTTCAAGGAGACAAAAACTTCTGGATGAAATTTCTTTCATTCATGTTGTTAAAGATTCGTGCAAATTCCAACACAAACATTTCGATCAAATCAAAGACATTCAAAAGTGATATTTAAAGAAAAAAAATAGAGTTGATCTCTAGATATGTTTCATTACGCGTAAGGAAGATCATATCCATCATAAAAGATGAAAACATCACAACTTTGCCTAGAGCGATAATTTTTTTCCCCCAAAACATGAAGTTTGAATAATAAAAGATAAGAGTGATACTATACCACAGAATTAATAAAGGTGCATTTGAAATGTATTTTTTAGGAATTTAATTCAAATTCAATTCATGTATGTACAAAATAACAAATCTTCCATCTAAAATGAACTGAACTGAATTAAATTCCTCGCAGAATTATGATTCCAAATAGGGGGAAAATATGTCTTCAAATTGTCATATATCCTAAGTGTCAAACATAATATTTCATTCATTGTCCCGTAAACTAAATTACATTAGAAAAATCCAGTATCCTACGCTATCAACTAAACTAAAATGTATTATCGTGTTTGCAAATCAATCAACAATTTTCCACGAGAAGAAATCACTAACTACAGTACATGAAGCATGAGAGTACTCACATGCTATCAAGATCAATGAACTCTTCCTTCACCATCAAAGCAGTAAGTTTATACAGTCCAAATGGAACTGGACTATTAACTTCCATACGCTGATAATATTGGAACTTAAAACCAAGAATTTGAGAAGCGTGAGACTGCAAAAGCAAAAAAAAAATCACAGTAAAAATTAGCATTGCTAATTCTACATGAGGCAAAAATATATGACAAACTCCTTAATTGTATAAAAATGCATTGTTAAATACCTTGGGAAATATTGGGATTAACTCCAAAAAGATGCTGTTGTCAGGCTGAAGTTCAAAGCACTCCAAAATCTGATGATAGACACAATAGGAGACCAATGGCCGACGGGTAAGTTTGGAAATCCAAATCTTTCAGCAATAAATTAAGATAACAGTGCAGAAACATTCTCAAGAAGAGAACTTACAATATCAAAAACACGGTTTGGGTCCAGATCAAAATGCCCGATCAATGACTGCATAAATTGAAGAATTCAGAGAATAAAGTGGCAAGAATATGATAAAAGATGGCCAGCAGGAAAATGGGTTCAACTGAAAACCTTAATGATCCCTATTGTTGCTGCTGACGCATTCTCATTTGTATCTTCATAACCTTGGCAAAGCAGGGTGATCTGCAGAAAAAGTATGGATTTGAACCCATGAAACTGTATGTTTCTGCCATTAAAAGCCCACACATACATATGTGTGTGTGAGAGTGTCATAGCATGCTGATTAAAAAATTACATGTAGCTAAAAGCAAGAAACAACACCATAAATAACTATTTAACAACACAACTTCCATAGGATAATTCAATAACAAAGGACCTGAATTTGAGGCCACAAAATGCACATAACACTAACAATAAAAGAAAGTAACTGTCTGCATAAAGTATAATTCAGTAATGAAGGCAACAATATGGGCTAGGTTTTGAGGTCGGGCAATGGACATAACATCATAGCATACCATATTCAGCATAGGTTCTGTGTTAGGAAAACGAGGGCCATAGCATACATATTTTTTGGCCGAAAACTGCACATCATAGTATAACTAATTTTTATGTAGTATCAAGGGTTTGATCAATAAAACACAAAATAGTGTAGGAGAAGAGGTAAAGAGGGTATTCCATTGCTTAAAGTTGTGATGAGTAAACCAATAGTAAATGACCTACACAGATAAATGAATTAGCTGAGCCACATAGCATAAGGAACACACGATGTGTGCATACAATGCATCCATTAACTTATTATGTCTTTAAATGATTTTACCTATAATTAAAGGCCAATTCAAAGACTATAAACTTCTTCACAAGAAGTTACAACTATTTTATATGAGAAAAGAGAGCTCAATCTCCTCCAACATGCATACAAATGTTTTAAACAAATTGGCACAAAGAAACTACTAGAACATGACCAAGCATGAAAACATAAGAAATTATGTAAGAATATAATGATCACTGTACCAGTTTGGCATATCCCTCGCTTTCTTCACGGAGAAGGTTAAATTTGGTTTGCTGATAAAGAAGACGAGTGTTGACCCTGACCTAAAGCCAACATCAAAAAAATATTATTACGGCATAGTTGACATTATACTTTGAATCAATTCATGCATATTGAATGCATGTACCACCAAACTGGAAGTCTAAATTCAAGAAGTATTATATGACTCTCGTGAAAGAAATATTTAGTACCATAAATTTGCAATATTATACTAGTTTTAGAAATAGTACAGAGACCTAAAATCTTATTTTAAAATTCTAATTACTAGTTAAGCAGATGGCATGAAAAACTATGAACTCACCCCACTCGTTACATTTCGGGGAAAAATCTTAAGAACTTCAACTTTGTATTAGGCGTGCCTAGGCATACACGATATCAACTAGAGCTTAGAACCTAATGCATCCAGGCGTGAGCCTTTTTCATGTGAGGATCATCCTAGCAAGCACCCAGGCAAAAAGCCTAGAGCTTATGAGCCTAGAGACTAAGGTGCACCTTTAACGTCTTATATATATTTATGTAAGTCAGATTCATTTACCAACTCTACAAGCTTTTAGTAGAAGCATTCATAGAGCTAACTCAGCCATTGTTGTCCTTAGTAACTAAGCCATTAACTATTTTTTCCTTGCAAAGACATGTGTCATTCACAGTAAGAATCCGCCATGTGTCCTAAGAATATTGTACCTGAGTCAGAGTATCATTCAATAAATCATCCGAACACTGAATTTCATCCTAATTTTCTCCCTCCTATTAACCTCTCTATCTCTCTGTAACTCACCTCACCTATCTTTTATTCCTCCATAATATTCTACATTATTCTGCACTTACGTGACAGTACACAAACTTTAAACCAGCACATGAACTGAATGGTGCACAAGAAAAATATAATTATCAAACCTGAAATCACATACCTCTTTTCCTTTTAAATCTTGCGCTTTAATCTTTATCATTTCAGACTCCCACAAAAATTCCTCCTGAAAATGAAAAATGTTTATTCTAGTTTGTCTGCTTCCTTTGGCACACGGACAAAACACTCCATATCTAGATCAAGAGAGTTAAAAAAGTATGGACAGGTCACCAATAGCTAAATCCTGTCATAATAAAAAAACGAACCTCACAACGCTCTTGAAAAAGCCTTAAAGGAACCAATGCTGACTCCACAAGCCACTTTGCCTGTAAAGAAGCAAAGACACTTCAATGACCACACGTAAATACTAAAGACTAAAGCAAAAACAATAAAGGTTCATGCAGTATGGCACTGAACCCTATAAAAGCTACAGGATAATAACAGAAAAAAGGGACACCCACCCTACGAGCTAAGCACTCCTTTTCACGTGCATTCAACAGTGAAAGGTTTCACCATGAAAGTACCGCACAAAACAATCTAAATGTCTTACTGAAGAAATATGTGTGTGTTTGTGTTTCACCTCATGTCCAACACAAAGACCGAAATAATTGTTCAAAAATGAAGGGAAAAATACAAGGAACCAGAAAAGTATTTCCCATACATTTCAAAGAAAGTATTCCATTCAATAATCACAAGAATAAATAATACAAAAAATCTTGGACTTCCTATAATCTACAGATAAAACAACAAAAAAGTAAAAACAAAAAATAAAGTAAACAAATACTAGGGTCGAATTTGATACAATGAAAATCACATGCTAGTTCATGAAACCAATCAATAGTTAAATAAGTATACAGCAGATGCCAAATTTTCAGAGACAGTATTAACACTTGTCAGAAAAGGCACACAGTTCCCAGGCATGAATGCACAAGGCTGAAATTATGGTATGGTGGTTACTGGTTAAGAGTATAGCGAAGCTTAGAGTTAGAGAGAGAAGAGACAGTATAGAAAACCGATTTTTCTATTCCGCTATTCCACAATTCAATTGAGATTACAATATCAGTATAGAGAGCTCATATAGTAACAAGGACACCACGAAACAATCAATGTTTTAACAGGACAATCTAGCAAAACTGAAGTAACAACAGAAAGAGGCTAACACAGTAAATTTCTTCATTTTCTGCATATTAAATTATCAATACATACCAATTTTATGAGGCGAGAACGATACTCTCCAGGCATCGAGAGCTGAAAGATAAGTTAACACATGAAGAGAAGATCAAAACTTTAATTCCAGCATCGTCAGGTAAGAATTTGAGCTAAGAGTCAACTATACTCCTTCACCATAATCAACAAATTGTAGAAAGGAAGTTGAGATAGGAAGAGAAGCTCACATCTTGAGCAATTTGGGCAACAATATCGGCAAATGTCGAGCCCAACTGTACACCAGACTCTTTATCAGAAAACTCTACAGAATCCAATACTGATTTGCACTTCTGAAACGGCAATTCTCCCCGGACCTTAACCAATTCACATATAGAGCGTCAAAACCCCAACCACTTGGGCAATCCTATTCCTATTCCCAAAAATAAAACTCACCGTAGTCCAGCTGAGCTCGTAAAGGAAGCGAAGCATAGGCACAGGGGAAGGGAAGCGAAAGCTCGAGCTGCCGCTTTTCCATTCGCGGAGATGTTCTTCAGTGACATATACACATTCCATTGGAGGAAGTGACATTTTGCTTGAGATAGAAAATTCGCAAAACCCTAAAGCTTGAATGAAAACAATAGGCTAGGTTGACAAGGGTACAGACGAATCAATAGCGGCGAGGCGATAATTAAGGAAAGTTGCCGGAGTTAAGAAAAGGCGGTGGCCATTTGGGTTTCAGGCGA
>CAOJBJ013056781.1:0-10259 GCA_948291685.1 Euphorbia celastroides
CAAGTTTCTTGGTATCTCGATCGTATTGCTTAGCTATGAGCAGGGACGTATCTACGTTACAGTCGGAAAAAATTAATAAAATTTTATGTGTATATACATGTATTTTTCTTTCTTTTAATTTTACTATATATTCACTGAAGTGAAGAAATAGAACAAGCAAGGTGATGTAGCCTAATGGTTGTATGCTTTGTTATGTGCCTTTCTAACCTTGATTCGATTCTTGCCATGGGTAATTTTTGATTGACTTTTGTTTAGTAATTTTCAATATTTCAATTTGGTCCACTAATTTCCTCTTCTCTTTCACAACATATCCCCTTTTACACTTTACTTTCAAATCAATTCCCCATTTATTTTTAGCCTAAAATTTCACCCAACTTTCTTTATTTTTATCTCTCCCAAATCAAAACTCCATTTATTTTTAATCTCAATTTTCACCCTAACTTTCTTTGTTTCTATCTCTATTTGCATATTACTTTTACCATTGGCTTCAATTTGACTTTCAACACTTCTTAATATTCATATTGAAGCCATTTCTCCATTCAAACTTGCATTGTGAAAATACTAGTGTAAATTAATTTTAGAGCTTAATGTATTATTGTTTTATGATTACAATTTATAAATATTACTTTAAAACTTGTATGATAGCTTTTTTTAATAAACCTTCTTGCATATGCTTGTTCATTTGTGTTTTATTACTTTAATGTGTGTATTTTTTGCCTGGTTTCTATGTATATAATTTATTTAGTTGTTTTCTTAAATTTGATTATTTTATATCCATTAATAGTTTACATTACTATAACTTTTATCTACTAAGCTTCGGATACATTGTCAACTTTGGCCCCCCTCACTTTGAGGTCTGGCTCCGCCCCTAATAGTATCTCTTAGCTCCCTACACTTATTTAAAGTGTACCTCTAAATCTCTTAAACTTACGAAAGTACCTTTCAGCCCTCACCTTCTTGACTTTATAACTTCTTGACATGTCAGCGTCATGTCAGCATCAGGAGGTTAAGAGGTGCACTTTAGACAAGTTTAGGGGGCTGAGAGGTACTTTTGTAAGTTTAGGGGACTGAGGGGCAATTAGTGACAACTTCATGGAGCTCCAGATGCGTTTCGCTTGATGAAATTCCCAAACTGCATTTTCTTTTTCTCATATTGTAATTATACTGACATATACAACTTAAGAAAAGTACTAGTTTTTCACTTTTTTGTAGCTTAAATTTTGCCTAGAAACAAAACACAAATCAAGTAATATAACCAATCTTCAACTACCAACTGCCAATTTTTGCAAATCATACTCTTGCCAATTTCAATGGATGAAATGGGGCAAATCATTCAAATTATTAAAATAATTAGAAAGTGAACTTGTTGATGCCTTCAACCACAAAAATAACTCTTTGATTTCTTCCTATTTTTCTAGTAATGCTCCACGCCTCCACCCACTGTTGGATTTGATCTTGTGTTTTCTTTTCTTTTTTTCCTATTTCAGATTCATCGCCACTATTTGTTTTCCGGATTTGATTATGTTTTATTAATAAAAAACATATTGGCATAGTGAGCATCAACGAGGAGAGAACATACCTAATATCGCTTTGTTCCAATTGTCATTGCTTCTTTGGGCAATTTAATGTCTTCCTATCAACTACTCCTTAACATTGCTTCGCTTTAATTCAAGAACATACTTTTGCAATTAAGCTGAGACTACGATTTTGCCAGTGGAAGAGATATAATTTAAAATTACCGATTTAGGTTTCTTGTATTTTAAATAATCCGGTTTGGTTCTTGGTTATTTCGGTTTTCTAATCACAAAAACCAAGAACCAAACTGAATCTATAAGTTATAAATGAAGATAACCGAAAACCAAACCGATTAAGAATGGAAGGCTGGTTCTGTTTCCATGTTTGGCTTCTTTGTTCAATGAAATTTGTTGAACCAGCTTGTTAACCCTGTTGCCAATAATGCCTGGGTTTATGCCACTAAGTTTGTCACTGGATCATAAGCATTGTACTTCTTAGCTTCAATATAACTGTGTTGTCGTCATCCAATGTAAATGTTCCTTTTATGAGCTTGTCATCTATACTCCATTACTTCAATATATTTCCCAACAAATTCAAGGCAATATGAATTTACTAATGCTTGGTATTTACCAAGTTTGTACAACACAAAATATATACAAATAGCCTAATCTACATCGCCCAAAAATAACAAGAGACTCCAAAATCTCTCCACAGACCCTCTTCCTCTACATACATTTCCCCAACTATACTAACCTCATAACATACACCATTTCCGCTCACCTTCACATTTCCCCTTCATTCACCTAAACTAGGAACTCTTCACCCCTTTCCCCATTTTCCCCCACCATCTTCTCCCTCTTCTATCTGATTCCCCATGGCGAAGCCTATGTATCTTCACCTTCGTCTCTCTCAACTTCACCTTGTACTCTTTCTTCCACATATCAAACCTCACTCTCAGCTCTCTCAATTCCTCATCAGGACTCTTATCAGAACCCGGTCTAACCTCCACCAACGCCTTTACATCATCATCAAAATTCCTCCTCTGCTGCTCAAACTCCTTTGCCAGAACGCTCACAGGGCCATTGCTTTCTCTCCCAACAGCAACAGAAATTTTGCCTGGTGGAGTTCGTTGGCCCACAGACAAGTTGTCCTCAGAGTCGGTATAGACCGGCGATTGGGCTCTAGAATCGAGCTTTCCGGCTTGAACCTTCCTTCTGGCTGCAGCCAGACTTACCTGCAATGACTCCATCTGCAATTGCCATGTTTCTTCCATTGCTTTCATCTTTGCCTCGTACTCTGCCCACCTTCTCTCGTGCTGCTGCAATTGCTCCCTCAGTGCGGTGTTTTCCTCCTCTTTTTGTTCCAGAGTTGTTTCGGCGGCTGTGATCTTCTTTTGAAGCTCTGCCAGAACTGACGATCGCGTGTCAGCCTGATCCTGCGGTGTAACCTGGTGAACAATGCAAACCCAAAAAGTTTAGGGGTGATTAGGAAAGTTCACATGAATACGGGTTAAACTGGGAAGTACCTTCACTTCCGAGTTCTTTTTTACAGGTTTTCGTTTAGGGTTTGCATTAACTTGAGTTGATTGTTTCGGTTTGCGTTTGTTGTTGAATTGCTTTCGAGCCAACCACCCTCGGATTACTGCAAAGTACAAAGAAGTTTTTTTTAAAAAAAATACTGCAGATAATATAGAGAACCAACTATGGTCAATAGATATAACAGTTACCAGACTGCAAAAGTATTGTTGCTTCCATCTGCCTTTCAGTCCTCCTATCATTTTCACCAAGGACAACTGGAATCGTTGAAAAAATAACAGATTGTCAAGTTCATTTGAAGTCAAGATTCATCTGATCACATGAATCTTATAATACAAGTGCTTACATGATTGTAAAATAGTTGCGCTTTTTCTGACTTCATTGAAATCACGACAAACTCGTCTTCCTCTAAAGGAATTTTGGATTGCAAGTATGTCTTGCTGAGCCTGCTTTTTCCACTGCTCCATTATAGCAATCTGTGTTCAAAGGGAAATTATATGAATTAACTTGATAAGCTCAGGTGAAAATTCAAGCCACATCCATAAAAAATGTAATTTTTCATTTTAATTAACATAACGATTTCTCCAGCTATTGCAAATTTATTCTTATGACAGTTGATCCTTAAGTTAATAGTTCACTTCAACTCTCAGCAAAAGTAACCTTTGAGGTACAAATCATGAGACAATTATACTGTTAAGAACTATAAAAACATACCTGGCCATAACGAAGAAATACTTTGGTATAACCAACTTTATACATCTCAGGTGGTATGTTAAATTGTTGCAGAATAGCTACCGATATGCTTAATGGATCTTGTGCTACTTTTTCCTCAACAAGCAGACAACCATACCTGAATAGAGTGTAAGAACATCAAATCATAAGAACTTAATATGGAGAAAAGTAAACTTTAGATAAGTTCTTTTGTACCTTTGAGCAAAATCTTGATGGGTTATTCGAGTAGGATATCCAGACCTAGAGATCCTAACAGCCTCCAAAACTCCACAACATCTGAGTTGTTGTAGGACCAGATCATCATCATAAATACTGGGAAGCTGCTTTGCATTTGGTTTTATGCAGCAAATAAAATGAGGTGTAGTGGCCTCCAGCTGATGCATTAGTTTGAAAAGTTCACCCTGCAGCACAAAAAGCGAGCTTTGAGGTTCTCAAAGTGATTTCAATCCAGACAATGTTATGTTGGTCAAAAAAGAGGTGCAGTTTAGAATATGAGCAATCGTAGGAACATTTTCACTGTTGACTGTTGTATAAAATAACAGAAAATTTTGCACTGCTTTTAATTGAAGAACTGATACAGTTTCTAACACAATTAGACTCAAGCTGCTCAATTAATGGATTGCCGACTTCAACCATCAAATTCAAAAGATAATGTCGCTAAATTTAAGTCTACCTTGAAGTTAGAGGCAACACTCTGCCCTGTGGATTCATCAGAGATTTTGGAGGAGAACAACTTAGGTAGCTGGTAACTGCTTGATGATAGTGGTTGGAAGAATCTAGAGGGAAGCAGGTCCCGGTTCCTTTCTAAAAAGCCATTTGAATCATACACAACCTGAATAAACTTGGAATGTTAATATATTTGTAAACATATTATTCACTGCAGCACTTCAAAAGCCTGGTGAGAAATTCTGCTACGCTAGTCAAATGTGAAAACGAATTAAAATAAAAAAAAATGCTCCATTAAAGGTTTTATTTCAGATATAGTGTTTGGCATTTTGCAAACTATCTGATTGAATTGAAGATTTCTAACTGTGGTTGTATCAATAATAAGGAAAGAATGTGTACTTGATTGATGAAAGAGTGAAACTCACCTGGCCAGAATAATGATGAATGGCAAATGCCCTCCCTCTTTCAGCTTTAAAGCTAGGAAAATTACTCAAGTGATGCCTAAGCTTATTGGCAAAGGTTAAATCAGTGGCGCTGGGTACATTTGATTCCACATCTAACAAAGACAGCAGCCCAACAGGTTTCTGCACAAAGTGATGGAAGAGATGTGTGACCACTTTAAGCAGAATAACAATCATTTTTGTTACATACACCAAGAAAATCAAAAGAAATGAGAATCATCATATTAACATCTAATATCAATATGAAATCACTTAGAACACAATTGGCGAACGATGAATGTGGATAAATACCTTCTCAACGAGGTCCAGAGTTTCTTGGTTGTCAGTAAAATCAACTTTTGTGCAATCAATTCCATCATCTTCACACTCCTGAAATTAATATATGGTTTGACAATCAGAAAAGGAAGGATATAGCAGTGAGTGAAAATTTAATTTCCACACTTATTCACAAAATAGGCCATTTTAAGGAAAGGTGGTTTAAATTAGTACTGTATGTAACTTTATCATTGTCAAGTTTGTTAGTTATTTACATTCATGGCTATAAAGGATTTCCTATTTCTAACGCATAGGGCATGAACTATGTAATCAACTCGTAAGAATTAAGTCCTTATGGACTCTATTGATTTAACATTCAAACTTCAGTTCAGTGTCAAACTTATGATCCTTCAATGTTACTTGTATATAAAGAGGATACAAATCTGACTACAGAAACAAAGCAAGACTATCGGTACAAAAAGTAGGACAATTTCAATTAACGTAGTTACTCACTACTATAGCAATAGAATCTTATAATTTCTTCTATGATCTAAAATGCATACCTCCTGCTCAAGTTTGAATAGATGCCTGAAGAAATGTTGCTGAAGCCTCTCATTTGCATAATTTATGCAAAATTGTTCAAAACTATTATTCTGAAGATTAGAAGAGTGGATGAATCAATAACAAGCACACAATTCAAAGCAATTGAAGTTTACTGAACATGACAGAGATATTAATACCTTTAATGATTCAAACCCACAAATATCAAGAATATTTATGGATCTCTCAGTGACAAGTTTACCTACTGCAAGTGACTTGTTGATTTGATCGACTAGCCAATCAAACAATCTTGCATAGATAAACTTTGCTAATGCATCTCTTGCATCAATTGCCTGAAAACAAGATAATCAGAGACCTCAAATAATGCCTTTGTCTAATAAGCAATTTAGACTTTCATAGTAGAAGTGAAAATAAGAGGATATGCCTTAGAGTTGAGAAGAAATACCTGCTTGAATGTCAAGGTTTTAAGAATATAATCATTTCCACATTTTATTTTATTTGTTGACAAAGCTTGCATCAACTCCTCCACAGCACAACCCATCAGTCGAGCACAATTGTTAATAGCTGCATTTAGTCATTGGTATCAGAGACATCCATCAAACGTATTATCAAGTCATGAACATTTCATATACTAAGGTGCAAGCCTTAGAATATACTCCATGTTAGTTCTGCAATTAATGTCTTATGTTTTATGTTCTAGAACTCATGCCTTATGCTTTATGTTCTAAAACATTAGTACATATATACAATGTACCTATTTTCGAAATAACATAACATGTGTTTCAATTTCATAGTTTGAGCAGTAAATAGCATTACACATGCTCAAACGTTAGGTAATTACAATAGAGACCAATACACACTATAATTGTTTTCAATATTTCAACCAAATAGTATTATTTGTCTTTCTCAAGCACTAATTTTTTTCCTTTCGATTGGATGCTAGACAGAGCCAAAGAGTATCCAGTCCTGAAATACATTAGGCTTGCAAGCTTTGACTGCTGCTCGTCGAAGAAAATATCAGATTAACACTAACAGTCAAGTATAGATGATGGCAAGATATATGGCACAGAATAATAGACAGCATTAGGAGCATATAAGTATCGTTAGTTTTTACCTTCATCTTCCACCACCTCTACATGACTTTCTTTGTCAATTACTTGAAACGATACGTTTCCAAGCCATAATATTGCAGCAAGCATTTCAAATGCTTGTTCTTGATCTGCTTTGGAAATTTGAATAGTATCCAATGCTTGCTGTTGAAATGAGAAATTACCATAGTCCCAATCAAGAGAAATTGAATAACATCAAAGGACCAATACCACAGAGAAATACAATAAAACCCAGGCTTATAATTTGTGAATAGTCAACCTGAAAATCAGTATCTTTGTTACTTACCATGAGCTTATGGAAATTCTTAGCATCATCAATACCATCAATCACCAAACAATCACTCTGATTAAGATAGTTGTATCCACTAGCCATTTTAATGTTTAATTTCTCTGCAAAAGAAAAAAATGAGGAAGAGAAGCCCATTCAGTTTTCAAGCAAATTGTAGCTGTTACCGATCTTAAGCATAATTTCATATTCTGTCACTATAAATCCATGTCTTCTTTAAAGCACATCGCTGATATGAAAATTGCGTTAGATTCTAAGGCTTTGAAACTTCTAAAGAGTGAGCATTGTGAATATTACCTCTAAGTTTTGAGGGAACACCAGCACAAAGTTGATAGAAAACATGGTATGATCTTTCACCATTGGCTATCTGAACTACTCTTGACTGCACGCAATGAAAGAAACTTCAGCAATGAAATATTGATGGCTAGTTAACGCAGAAAAACACTACCAAGGGAAGCAAATCTCACCTTTTCCAGAAGAACTATACTCAGCCATACCAATGAATCAACAATTGTATGCCCACAATTTAAGCAAATTAGCCAAGTCAGTAAAAAAGATGGCAAAAATTAAACATTGTTACAGTAAAAAATGCTTACAATTTTGAGTTTTAGCACCACAGATTTTCCCAGAATCGCTGAAATGAATTTCAAGCAGCTTTCCCTGCAAAACAGAAAATGAGAAGTGTATTAGATGTGTCAAAACTCAAAAGTGATAAACCTGTGATCGAGTAAAGTACTTGAAAAGCACTCATAACTCACAAATCTACTAGAGTTGGAATTCCTGGAAGTTTTTGCATTTCCAAATGCTTCAAGCACATAACTGCTCTGAAGAATTTTATCCTCTATGCCATTAGATTCACCACCAAGAGCAGCAAAGAACTTCATTGCATGCTTTACTGTCTCTGTTTTCCCCGCACCACTTTCACCACTACAGGAAAATGTTTTGAAAAAAAGTCGTTCAGTATGAAGATATACAGGAAAAAAAAGTATTTATACATTACATGAGGGAATGAAAAGATACCTTATGATTATTGATTGACTTTTTCCATCTGTTAATCATAATCACCAAAAAGAAAGAGAGAACAACATCAGAAACTATTACCGTTTTACAAGCTAAAGGAGAGAACAAAAGGATTCATTCACCTCTCATCATCGCATCATAAGCAGAGGCTGCAGTGGCATACACATGGGGGCTATATATTAACTTCTCATTGTAAGCATTTATAATTTCATTTCCATAAAATGGGACATCGGTTAAGGGGTTGACAGCAAGCAAAACTCGCCCTGCTTTACTCTGGAACACGAGAACGAGTAAAACAGAAGCTGTGAGGAACGAGTAGACATAAATCTTGCTTTGAAGTAGGCTTTAAGAAAGACAAAAAAAGAGTTCTTCACTTACATAGATCATATTCTGATGATATCGGAACTTGAGATTGTGAATAACTGATGGTTCATTCAAATAAATAAGCCTTGTAAGGTCATCTACACCTTCAATTATGCTCGGGTTTGCTGGTAAGAGGTCTTCTATAGACACCTTCACGAACTATAAAAAAATAGCACCATTTTCAGGTAGAATTTCAAAGCATAAGCAACTTGAAGGTGTATTCAGAATGCATTCAACAAAAAAAAGAAGATAAGAACTTACATTTCCTCCTGAAAGTGAAACAACAGCTTGATCCCCTGAAGTTGACTGTATGTTTCCCAACTCCCATTTCCCATTTGACAAATGACACCAAACACCTAGTTTCTGTAAGAAAATACTCCCATAGGCCTAAATATTATTACTATATAGCTTTTACAAAATAAAATTCAAGTGCAACAACGAGAATTAATTGAAACAGTAATCTGAAGTTACCTTCTTGATAAAATACTGAATGTTGTCATCCCAATCTAGCTCGTCTACAGCCAGCTCATTCTTTTCTTCCACATAAGGATCTGAATCCTTGCAATTACGATCTTTCCTCAACTTTTTGCGTCCAAATCTAGTTTTGCACTTTGATGCCGACTTCCTTTTAGTATCCTCATTGGGTTTATTAAGTTGTAATTCAACTTGAATTTTGACCTTGTTCTCCAATTGGCCATCGGAACCGACTTTGAAATCTGTGGGCAGCGAGTGTCGAGAAGAGGGAAGTCTCGCCTTTGAGGTGGGCCGAGAGGGCAAAGCGGGGGGCAAGTCTTTGGACCTCTCTAAAGCTTCATCTTGCCGCCGGAGAGATTCTAGCATCTCCTCTAATGAACTTTTTACCAACGTTTCCGGTGACCCCGATAATATCATTTTGATCCCGATTTTGTGCTTTCAATCACAAACCCTGGCGCAATAAGATTCAAACCAAAGTATCAGAGAAATTTGTCCACCGAACAATTTTAGGACGATCAATAGATGAAAATTGAGGGGTTTGTTTTAGCTCGCACTATGCAGAAGCAAGTTAAGGACTAAGAGGTGAAATGAATGTACAATCAATCAGCTGATTCAAGTTGAATTTTGATCTAAAGCCAAAATCAAAGGGTAAAAAAGATGGGGAAGAAAGAGAGAGAAAGACATTTTGAAATCAAACCAGGATAGAAGAAAAAAAAAGCTCCAAATTTGCAGTTTATTGCAGGAACAGCCTCGCAATAAAGAAAAAGCTTCTGATCCAAACTCAGGAAAGAAGGGCCACAAGTGAACAGACGGAAATTCCATTCCTTCTCTAGAGTCTGAATTGAGGTTTAATCCCATCAATTAAAAAAATTACCCAAAAACCCTAATTAGATTCAAAAACTGGTAGCAAACGCCCATCCACAATCAAAATCCAAAGAAAATTGATGTACCAAAGAACCCCGCCTTCCTCCCCGTAAAACAAAAACTACAGTTCACAATCCAAAAAACAGGAAAACCCAATAACAATTAAGATGCGGTTAACAAATTCAGAAAAATGGTTAAGAGGTAGAAGGGAGAAGAAACTCCATTTGCAAAAAGAGAGTAACAAAAGCGTTGGGTGAGTTTGTTAAGTAGAGAGAACAAACCTTTTCAGCCAAAATTGGAAAGAAAAAAAAAGACTGAGAGAAGAATAGGAACTGTTGAAACAGCAGAGTCTCAGGTTTCTTTCATCGAACAAAAATGCTTCTGGTCTGCTGCTGTTGTTGCTTTCAAGGTTATTTTT
>CAOJBJ013057306.1:0-10338 GCA_948291685.1 Euphorbia celastroides
AATTTATTTTAATTTCCTTTGTGATTTCTCTGAGCATTATCAATAGGGCGCTTTGCTCCTAGGCTCCAACACTTCCTTGCGCCTGGCAAGCTCTGTTGCCCCTTGACAACTAAGGTTTGTCGTTTGTTGTTCATTATAGCTAATCCAATTTAAGCCTACTCTACAACATATGTTACTTACACCTACAAGCGGAATTTGTATTTGGATAATTAATTCCCACAAGCTAGAGGTGAAGAACATGAAATTTGAAGGACCCACTAAATTCAAAAGATTTAAAGGCTCTACCACCTTGGAGCCTTTATATAAACTTGGAAAAAAAAGAAGCTTCAGATAAGGATATGGAAATATAAATTTTTTATTTCAACATTTTGGTAGACAAGGAACCGAAAGAAAGAGCACACACAAACCATTACACGGAATTAGAAATTATATTTTACGAGCACCACTAGGCTTTAGCACACTAGAATCAATCTAGAAGTAAAAGTTGTACTGGAACTTGAAGACTTTACTTAACACTGCTTCTAGAGACATAAAGCTGGAAACTCTCAAATAAATAATATGATCAGTAGAAAGTTTGATGTAACGGGCACTGGCACTACCAGTTGAAATTATGTTTATTTGGTTTATTTGAGTTGGAAGAACAAAATAGGAATGAATTGACCCTTAATTGAATCTTGTTTGGAATTGTTTCTTGCTTTCATTTTGATTGAGAAATTCATATGTACTTTTTTCTATTTACTTTGAGATCTGCTTTGACTTTCATCAACCTTTCATAGAGGAGGAATCTGGCATGCAGAATTTTGCTTTAAAATTTAATCAAATACTTCAGACAATATTACCTTGTAGAGAAAAAGTCTCTTCTAACAAGTTGGAGAACCTGAGGATAAGCTTTTTAAGAAGTATTAACATGTCTACTAATTGTTGTGGAAATTCTTAAATCTTGCCTACTTATTAATCATCGATATGTTGTTTCAATAACCATATAATTACTTTGAAATTTTGGCGGTGCCTATGTAAAGTCAAAACTTGGAGGATTAAATATTTTGATAGGAGTCCATTTTGTTCCTTCTTTCTGCTAATAAACATCAACCCTAATATTTCCTATGTCTCTTCTAAAAGCAATTTCCTATCAGTTTTAACATAAAAATATATGCTGTCCCAAGCATTGGGTCCCCTTCTATGTCTCCCACGTGGTTCATTTTAGCCTACTTGTTGAATTGTCTCCCCTACCTGTATACCCCGTGTAGAAAATTGGATGGGAGACACGAAAATTAGAGACAACAGATTTTCTTTACAGTTTTGACAAGCAGTTCCACCTCTCTAATAACACACCTAATTCCTTAAACAATTTTTACTGCAATAAGACGAACCTGTTCACGTATATAATCCCCATGGGGACAAAAACTTAGAAGCAAGAACTGAGATGCTTAGCCTCAACTTGAGAGGTAAATAAATCAAAGCAACACAGGTCCACAAATAATGAGAGGAAATCCAAGCCAAAATACAATTAATAACACATACAAGATCCTATGATGTCAGAGAATGAGACAGGTGAAAAATTTGCTGCCAGTGTTTTGTGAGTATCCATGAGACAGGCAGCAAAAGATATTTGATTTTACCAAAAAAAACTTCATAAAGGTTTGCAGAGAAAATATTACCAAAATTATAAACGATTGACTCGGATTGTTCTTCAAGTATACTGGTAAATGAAATTTGGGGAAAATATCCACAACAAACAAAAGTGACATGCAAGTGAGAGCTTTTAATTAACTGAGAAAAATGCAGCAGTTTAACTCACATGACACACTCAGGATTCGCCTATTCAATAATTAAAAGGGGGGCAGGGGGACAAAATAACTGACATAATCCAAAATCAAATCTCAGATAGGAACATACCTTTGGTTTGCGCTCCAATCAATCAGCTATATATTTTCAACTTCTTAACAGATGAACCTAATAACAGAAAATTGAAAATGAGGATCAGTGAAAACAAGTCAAAACATCAGAACTGAGTCCACAATAAATTCATATTGCATGTCCACTTCTTTACAGCACAAACATTCAAATGATCAGTGGCAATTCATTCTAGAAATTCTCAATAAGCATTCATGGTGGACATAATGTCCGACATAGTTATTAAGGGCGCGCCTCAGGCGAGGCGCAGCCCTCAGCGCCTTGTAATAGTAGAGGCGCTACTATGTCCAAAAGGCAAGCGCCTGAATGCGCCTGAAGTGCCTTCCGGGGTGCGCCTATGTGCTCTCCTGGCCAATAGTTCAAAATATCAAATATTATTGGTATTGTGGAAATAAATTTTTGCTAATTAATGTACTTTATAATGGAAAGATCATTTCCTATTGTTATATTAGGTAAATTTCGGTAATTAAGGAATGCTATTATAGAAAAAATTAAAAACTATTAATTTTCAGAAGTTAAGGCATTACCTTATTTTAATACAATTTCGGAAACAAATTAAGCAACTCCATTAATTTTGTTGCTATTACCTTATATATGACGCATAATTCTGGAAAAAAATAAAGATTTTAGTAAATGGTGATGTTCTACCATAGCTTTAAATAATAAAGGATTATATTAACTGGGATGTTGTTGCTTTATATTAAAATGGATTCCGGGAAACATAATAAATTTTTGTATGTAATAAAGTCATTTATCAAAATAAATAGTTAGAAAACTAAACGTAAGCAATAAAATGATTAAATAAAAATCAGGAAAGTCTTGCGCCTTTTGTCCCAAAGGCGCACGCCTCGCCTTGAGGCGAGGTTCAAGGCTTTGCGCCTTAGTGCGCCTTGTGCCCTTAATAACTATGATGTCCGAAATAGTTCATAATTACAAATTGTCCATCTCTAATAAGATTTGAATTTGTTGTTGCAGCATGAAATCAGTGATAGAAAGATATAACAAAACAAAGGAGGAACATCAACAAACAGGAACTCATATCCCTGAAGTGAAGGTATTCCAGTATCCAGTTATAAATTCCATCACACCATTTATATCTATTCTAGTTACCCAAGACAAAATTCGTTATTAAGTCATAGGGTTCAGTACAATGGATCACAACCTGGTGGTCATTTCCACCAAGATTAAGTTTATATATAGCTATAGGAAGAAGAAGATGTCAAAGGAATCAGATCACATGACATTTACGAATTATGACAGAGAACATAAGTCTGAAGTCGCATCTCCTATGGTGGTTGCACCAAAAAAAAAGTGATCTCCAAGTTCCCAGTTAATATTTAAGATAATATATCGTTTTATTAGCTAGATGAAAAGCAATAGTACTTCCTAAATTCTTTTACAGAGGATACTTGATGAAGAAAGCCTTAGCCCCACGCTAGGTGGGAAAAAATAAGAGAACGATAATTTCTCGCCACATCATATCCTTAAAAACAGATAGTTATGCACTGAAGAATATCTCAATTAGGCACCACAAGATGGATACAAGTACATGTAAATGTGAAGCACAAAACACTAGATCTTTTAGTCAATCAGGCAGCATATTAACACTGATTTTATTCAAATGATGAGACTTCACCATATTTATAATGCTAATACAATACCAATCTAATAAACGGATTGAACCAGAAGCACAGGTAGAACATTTTCAATAAAAATATTAAGCATTTAGATTTTGGTTATGAAAACCACTCATTGACTGTAGATCATGTGAAAACACTGTGCTAAGTCCAACAAAACAATAGAGTCCAGCTAACTTGATGAAAAGTTCATAAGTTACAAATGCAGAAATCTTGCAGGCAATAGTTTTATGGAAAATCCTTCTTCACCTGGTACTATCCTGATTGGTTATAGAAAATCAGATGCAAATCACTTAATCATCAGTATATATCCTACATTGCAAACCTTTCACAGTGCCCGTCAAGTATAACTGGTTTCACTGAAATTTTAAATATCAGAAAAGCATAATGAAGTGATGTAATGCAAAATGAGATGCAAGATGTTTAAGTTTCACAAGATTTTCACCATCACAAATGAAAAGGAAAGATAGACGAGTATGTATAGGTTAATGTTTTCTATTTTTCTTGTTTGATACCATTAGACCTATTGTTGTTTATTCCATTTAAGTAGGCAGACTAATGAGTGAAGGTTTTTGTGCAATTTTCTAGTTCTGGCAAAGGGAGGCAGCCATGTTGAGGCAACAGCTCCAGAACTTACAAGAAAATCACCAGTATGGTTCTTCCTTTTAATTATAATATTGTTATGTATTATTCACAACAAACCAAAGAAATATATTACATGAAGAAAAATGTTCTTTTTATAGGTTAGGGTTGTTATATTGGTAGTCATTTACACGTAGCCATCAATTGTCCCGAATCCTTCTTTGTGACGTATTGCTAATGAATTAGAATAAAATAGAATATTAGAATAAGAGAATAGATAGAGCATAACAAAAAGAACAGAATGGATAGGGAGGGATTAGAAGATATTAGAAAGAAATTGATATTGGCCATTCAGTGATTAATTTCATACCTTATGCTGCTGTAGAGTTAACCTATTTATACTAAGAACTCTAACAGCCTATGGACAGGTGTCCACAAGACATATGTCCTAACAAGTTCTAGATCCTTTGAATTTTCAATCTATTGCTGCCTCTGAACCGTGACTCTTCTACGAGACAATAACACAATTCACAGTTAATAAATTGTACGGCAAGACCAATTTGCATCCATTGGCTTATTATAACACCAGAAAGTAGGCGTTTTCAGCTTATCTAGAATTACCTATTGAGGCCAAAGGAATGTCTTAGTGATCACAACATCCCGAAGTTGTTTACAAAAAACAGCTCTAGTCCGAAGAAATAGGTCTTTAAGACCAAAACCCCTCAGTTTTATCCAACAAACAAAATCCCAAGAAGCAACCACACCACCCTTCTTAAGCAGGGCAAGGGGAAGTCAGGTGTATGCAGGCTTGCCGCTGTGACAATATATCCAACTCCTAACCTAGGCATTAAATTTTTCTCCTACTTTGTCATTAGGTAGTGGAGTATAAACATGTCAGCGATAATCTTTAATATAATTCTCTTAAACAACTTTGATATTTTAACTCATTAGTAATGCCTTTCTAATGTAGAAGTTTAGGGCTGCTTTTTGATAAATTTGTTTTATTTCATTGATAGAGGTAAAATAAATATAGAGATTACAACATGCAAATAAGGAATGATAATCAATTTTAATCCCCACAATTATACCTATGATTTTTCCAACAATTAAATTTCCTAATTGTTGCTATTTATTTGTTTCCTAACACTCCCCTCAAGCTAGAGCATACATGCTCAAGCTTGGTATAATAAATCCAAATATAACCAAAACAGAACACATCAATATAAACTCAACTCCGAGAATTCATAAAATGCTTTAAAAATCAAATAAAACAACCAAAAAAGCACTGGCTAACACAAAAACTGTATCCAAAACAGGGACACACGAGCACTGCACTTCTTGGCAAACCCAAACCGGCAATTAGAACAGTAATATCATCCCAACAATTGACACAAAAAACTGCAAACAGAGTAGTCTTCAAAGAATACCAAATTCCATTAACTTAACCACAATGAAAGAACTAGGAATAGGAGAAACGCTTCAAGAAAAAGAAGAGAAGAAAAAATACACCGAGAAAAAATTGACTGAAATGGAGGCTGAAAAACGAAGTTTGAAAAATAGAGATTGAAAGATAGAGAAGGGACAAAAGCATAAAAAATACATAAAAACCTAGTAGGGGCTTTGATACCGTGTCATGGAACCACTTTACCCAAAAATTTAAGTTGATAAGTGATGCCTAATTGTAGCAATTCTATCATTCTTGACACTCACCGGACGAGAATGCCCCCTTGGACTTGAAGCGGGTACAACATAAACACATTCTTTTATATGTTGCAATTTTAATTCAACAAATGAAGATGCTAGAGTTCAATTCTTTTAACCCTTTTGTCTAGGAGGCTTTGATACCATGTAGAAGTTTGGAACTACATTATGATAAATTTGTATTCTATGTCATTGATGGAGAGGTAAAATATATATAAAGATTACAACACGCAAAATAGGAAAGATAATTACTATACTCCCCACAATTATACCTATGTTTTCTCTACCATTTACATCTCCTTATTGTTACTTATATGTTTCCTAACACTATAAAAGATGCAAACCCGATGCAAATATAACATGTTCAGTGAAGTCACTTTGCCCATCGTGTTATAGTGCAATTCTGTAATGACCAATGAATTAGAAAAGCAAAACAACCAGGTTTCAAATTTTTTATGATTTCGGGTTTCTTCGATGTACATTTGGCCTAAAACTAGAAACACGCTTCATAAACAAAGAAATCAAAGATCTGCACCCATCAACATTGTTCGCCTTTTCGAAAACATCAATTGAAAATCAACAGTAAACAGTAAAGGACAACACTTATTTATCTTTCAAATAAAAAACACAAGTACCAGCTAAATGGCTCAGTAACTGAAATATAATAATTAAAAAGAGTAAAAAATGAAGTCTTGACTCCTGAGATCATAATATGTTGTCATCTTCTGTAGCATGACAACATTATGGCATTCTTCACTTTGTCAAGATCTTTCTGATAAAAAAATTTCTTCTTAACACTCGGAAAGCCATATATAAAACAAAACAGAAGCGGCGGAGAAGTAGCAGCATTACAAAACAAGAACATATAAAGGTTTCGAACTGAAGTAAAATATAAAAGTTTAACAATACCATAAACAAACTACAAAGTTCAGAAGCTTGCTCCCACTTACAATATGACACAATGCTATTCACAGGATGATTAAAAGTTAAAACCCATGTGACAAGTCTAAATATATTGAATTTTATTTGCTTTCTCTCCTTCATTTATGCATTTTGCAGCTATAGTGCTGTGACAAAAGCTGTAGTTGAACTCTTACTAAACCATTGTAGTAACTTTGCTACCGCAGTTGAAGTATGCTATGCTTCTCACTTATGCATAAATATAATGTAGCAAATACCCTAGTTTTCTACAACTTGAGATGAACAAGAATATGTCCTCGATAGGATGTTTCAGATTAGTCTTTCAAGAGACTAAATGCATACCTTAAACATGCTCCACATAAACAAGTATGGCTACTCTAGTCACAAACAAAAAGACACTTTTTGTCAACAAAAATTTACAACTTACTCTTTGGTGTTGCATGTGATAATCAGCATATAATATCAGCAAGAGCTTACAACATATGCAAGGACCATCTGCATTCATGAAGCTGTGACCTTTGTACAATAGTGTTTTTTCCTTAACTAAGCACCTTATAAGCTAACTGGAACTATACTACATTTACTTTACCGGAACGATAATTTCTATAAGATTACACCTTGACAAAAACTTTCAGAAACTTTCATAACCTCCTCACAAGAGTTCAAATATGAAAACAATATATAATGTATTTAAGTTGAATTTAAATGGGCTACCATTAAAAATGAAAACCAAATACATCATTCTACATCTCCCTGTAACCTCTAGAATCGTTCTACAAAGGATAAGAAGATGACAGCAATCAGTGCAGAATCATTTCTTAACAGAGTGAGCTTTAAGGTTCACTAGAAAGAAACATGTGAGACTAACTCATGGAATAAAAGAGGTTTTCAAATTGGTCAATAACTTTGTAATAAGAGAAAAAATAATTATGTCGTTGAACTAAAATGCTAGTCCTGGTACACCCCCCACCCTCTACAAGAACAGGGTAGACCCTGCCATAACATCTATGGAGAAATTGCTAACCAGAAACAACAGATTTTAATACTAAACTAAATAGAGCTAAACTTTCATGAAAATTTAAGTCTCTGACACATTTAATTCCATTCCATTCCTGTTGGCAGTTCGACTTCTCTGGGTTCAATTTTGGCATCTGTTTCTCCATAGGAAATTGATAATTGGGTTCAGTAAGAATCCGATAACCTAATTAAATGCATTTCCAGTTATTCCCCAAGTTATAATGTTCAGCTATCTAATTCAACCATGTAACATTTCTGTTTATTGACAGATTGACCCTTCTGTAAAAATACTTGTATACATCACCTTACAAATGTAATAGGGATAATCCTTAAGTGCTGTAGAATATAAATTTTTTTGATGATATATAGCTTGAATTTTTATTCTTAATGTGTTGGTCACAGTAAATATATAAAATTCAGGGTAAATGAAGAAAACACAGCTCTTTCCATAGACTTCCAATTTAACAACAATCATACCTCCATCATGACATAACCAAAATTTGCATATTCCCCTTTTGATGCTCAATAAATACTTTATACTTCAATATTAACAGACCGATCATAATCAGATCAATTAACAGTTTTCCCTTCTACACCGTCTACTTCAACCCACAGTAATTTCACTGCACGCTAGGCGGGGTCGGCACCACATTCATATCAGTTCAATAAAAATTTTCAAAACAACCATTATAGTGAATTCAAACATACTTCGAAATAGCGTTTAGATGACATTAATCTTCAACAATGCAAATAAATCTCCGTGTTATTTATAAACTTCACCACCCACAGACCACATGAAACTCCTCTCATCACCCATCAATCGCAGCCATCCCTATCTCCTTCACTTACGCCTTAGTTTGATTCATGGCACATAAAATAGTAATTAACTACTTGAAATTAATTAAGCAGAGAAACAAAAATGCAAAAAGCTGATCTCCCAAAGTTATCCATTACCCCCCCACCTGCTTCCTATCCATTCTCTCTCTTTTCTGCTTCCCATCCCATTACATTGTCCCATGCCTTCTCTCCCCATTTAGGTCGTCCAACTGTCTATCCCTTTTAATTTTCTTCTTCTTTATTAAAAAAGAAAAAAAAATGAAATCATCTTTCTTAATTAATTGTACATTATAAGAACTTACTTTTAGTATAAACCAACAGAGCATTCACGACTACAACTTTTGAATGCTCCCAAGTTCCAACTCCTTGTCACTTATTTTAATTCCACACAAACAGAAAGTTTAGGTTAATAAAATTATCTGAAGCACAGATGTGACAAATTCATTGAGACTTAAATTCGAGCCACCCTAACAATTATTGTATCGACTGCATATAACAAAAGAAAAGAAAACTATAATGTTCCAGGAATTCAGGATAGAATTCGAGGCACAGACCAAGTATCTTCTAGTATAATCAATCTAATCTCAGCAAGAGAAAAAGTCATCTCCATCTTATACAAGACATATATTCAGCATACTTGCTAATATCAGAACACAAATACACATCACACACATGACAACACAGAAACAAGATGAGATGACTGACTCCAACTCCATGGGTTTGTTCATGATGAATTTAAGAATTTCCACGGTAAATTAATAGTTGAATAATACACTTATATCATATGCAACAATAACAGGCAAATGATGGGTGAAGAGCTTTCTGGCTTGAGTGCTAAGGATTTACAAAACCTGGAGAATAGACTGGAAATGAGCCTCCGAGGTGTTCGCATGAGAAAGGTTTGAAGTCTAAAACCAGTATACAGCCTGAGTTTTCATATGGTAACATGTTTAAGAAGAAGGATTCAATATGATATTTCACTTTTGTAGGACCAAATTTTAATGGACGAAATACAAGAACTAACCAGAAAGGTGAACCCTCAAGACAATGGCCACTGATTTAAATCTCACAGCATTTCTCATACGAGTACATAAGTTTATCAATTTTGTTTCAGGGGGATCTCATCCATCAAGAAAATGTAGAACTCTATAAGAAGGTAAACCTAATTCATCAAGAAAACACAGAATTGTACAAGAAGGTAGACATTGGACAATCTTGCAATCTCCAACTTTATTTGGAAAAGTATCAATCTAGATCATGGTCCCAAGCCTAAATTATATAATATTTGGAGATGCGTATTTAATCCTCACACGATTATTTTCATATCCCAGGTTTACGGAACAGGTAACACAAATGGAGGAAACAAGAGCGTTCTTAGCACAACTGATCTTGCCATTGGACACGAATCAAATGTACCTGTTAGTCTTCAACTAAGCCAACCATGGCAACTGCAGTATGATGCACCAGCAAGTGCAACAAAATTGGGGTATAACTTCCTACATACAACGCATATTTAGATTATTTCCTCTGGTTAGATTGCCAGCTCTTTGATGCAAGAATGTTTTCTTCAACAATTGCAGCAGACTGCAACTGCAATAGCGAAGAAGATCCATCTGCAGGGAATGAATGACACGTGATATTAATGGTTTGTAAATTTCATAAATATGCTTCTATTAGTGCCATGTGATATGCATGGCACTGACTATCAAAAACACAGACCTTGATTTAC
>CAOJBJ013057935.1:0-17480 GCA_948291685.1 Euphorbia celastroides
AGCAAGAAATCTCTGGCAAACTCTTTTTTCTCTTTCTTGCTTTCACCCATTTTTCCTCTTTAATGTTCCTTTTCATCTTGCAGCCTTAATTTCAACCTAATAATCCCCAAACACCTATGAAACTTCAGAAACACATCCCTAACATCAAACCCTAGCCTCCATAGCCGAAATCCCTCAATCGTCAACCCCAAAAACACCCGAAATCCTTGATTTCTACCATTCTTTTACAACCTGAATAACTTTCTCATAAGTTATTCAACTTGGTGCCAACCTAGTTGGGATCAAGAGCCTCTCACATCTCCAAAACAATTCCAAACCGCAACCCTCAAAAACCCTACTAGAAATCTTTGTTTCAAGAACCCGAAAATCCGCCTTTTCAGTTCTTCTCATCACTTTTCACAAATCTTGACTCTAGAAACAAGCCTAGCTTGGGACTAGAACTTTTTTTGGACGAAATTCATCTGCTTTTGGACACTCTCGGGATCGGTTCGTGGCTTGGAGCGGTTCGAGAGAGTACGAGTTCAACCCTGCATCAACTTTGATCAACAAAAGCTTGGATCTGAGGTTGGTACCCTGAGGCCTCAATTGTATAAAAATCCATGAATATCACATGTTGTTTTTGTTGTATATTGCCATGATATTCCATGCTTTTCTGTGATTCTCCATGATTTATTGTGTTTTTTTATGCTTTAAAATCAAAAAATCAGCTCACCATGTAAAAATGCAATATACCAATCTAAATAAATCATCAATTCTGACTTGTTTAAAGTTTAAATGTTTTTCTCATATTTTCGTGTTCTGAAACATTTTTCTAATATTTTTCCTTTTAAGTAAACTCAAATATTTTTCTAAAAAGTCTAGAATCGCCTCAATCGGATAAGTATATAAAAAGATAAAATTCACCGAAGTTGACCTGTTTTCTGTATCGTTTTCTATAGTCTCGGGACTTTTTTAACATGGAGATACATTTATGTAAATCAAGTGTGTTTTTGGCCAAATTTTCTGTAAACTAGACTCATTAAGGATCATATTTGAATATTTTGAGCTCAATTCGAATTTGGGAAGGTTTTCTAATAATTAATTCGGCTTAAAGTAACGTTTTTGTACAGTCTGTTATTAAATATGATTTACACCAATTTTTTATCATCTTTTGAGTCTGGAATTTTTAATGGAGTTTCATAATATGTTAATCGAGTCGTGTACCAAATTTTGTGTCAATCCGAGTTCGTTTCATATTTTTCCAAAATCGTTTATCCCAAAACAGTAAATCTGCCCTTTTTGTGAAAATAATGTCTTTTTAGTGTCTTTTCTAAAATAAATTGTTTCTTGTTTTGTAAATAAGTAAAACTTGTAAAAACTACCTCATTAATCATTTCTAATATGTAAATAAATCTTCTTTCCGTCTTAGGACTTTTTCCTTTTAGGATTAGAATTGAATTGCATGTTTAGGAAGTATTAGATTGCTTTTATTTCCCTTATAGGAATGTATTAGAACTAATTTAGAAGCATGATAATTAGGAAGTCTTGACTTGATTAATTTGGAATCTTGACTTGTAAATATCTTTTTATTAACTTGTATTCATTGATGGAACTTGACTTAGAATTATTGCATGTAGGGTTCACCACTTAATTGATTTTGTTCTTGAATTATATGCATGTGTAAATTGTAAATAATAATGAACTTAGGAAGACTTTAGGGTATTGAATCAAATAGTTAATTATGTCATGTGGAAGCGAATAAGCAATTCATCCGAACCTAATCTCTGGTTAAGTGTTGTCAAGTCCATTCGGGTGGGTTTGATGGCGCTGAAGTATTTTAATTCCCAATAGAGCTGAATTGGGTGGCGACTCCACAACACTTGATCTTAGCCTAGGTTTGAGGTCATTTTTCAAATTAAAATCCAATTCATAGCAAAAGTCGAAAAATCGAAAATGTCGAAAATCAGTAGGAAAATCGGAAAGCAAAACGGTACATCCCGTAGACCCGCCCCGCTCCGCATAAAACGTCGCTCGCTCACAGCGGTGACTCCGCTGGGGATTTGCTTTTACAAACTAATTTTCAAAAATGGTTTTCAAAAATTAAGCCTTTGACGAATGTTGACAATTCAACATGACAAAGTTAATTATTCGGTTCAATAATATTGCTCTTTGCATCATGCATATTCTTCTTCTGAACCTCTCTCGTGGGAATCCTGAATTACCACCGACTTTGTCTATGAACGAACTCCCAATTTGACGTGCCGATTAGGCCTGACCTCTGGATGAACGAGTCACCCTCAACAAGTAGCTTGTTGTTGGGAACCTTTTACCCCTTAGGAACCCAAAACCTCATGTAGTAACTTCTTAGAGCCATTCTTAGGATCTTTCCAAAGACACTCGATACAACTTGGCCTTAAATTAAAGAGGTTGGAGGATAAGGTTGTAAGATCGTCGATCAAAATCGACACTTGTTGTGTTCTTGACTTGTTTTGTATACATGCCTACTTGTCTTATTTGTACCTTGTATGTAACGTGTACATGCATCAAACCCTCATGCATCATAACTAACCTTTGTTTTGCAGCCATAATGTTTTCCTCAAAATAGTGTGGTCCCTCTAAGGCCCAAAACCTTGGAAATTGTAGTCTTAAAATGCCTATGGGACATTGACTGAACTGTAAACTACTTTGCCATGTCTGATCGTTCTTGTTATATTCCATAATTAGGAATTGTAACGCCATGCCTAGACTTGAATAAATGTATTCTTTGCCTTTTTATACCATGCTTTTATGTCTACTTTGCATTAAATGTGTTTTTCTATGATCCTACCATGCATAAATGTGTTTTCCCATGAATACCATGCCTAACATGTGTTTACCATGCCATGCACTCCCATGCACATATTATACCATGCTCTATGCCATGTCTAGACACATTTTTCAAACTTCATGACTGTTTGGATTTCTTCCATTCCATTCCATGCCTTGCCATACCGAGACAAACTCTACCATGCTCAAAGAACATATCATGCTCACCATGAAACATGTTTGAACTGTACCCATGACTTATGCCATTCGCTTCTTTGCCATGCTTTATGTCATTTGTTTAGGTCTCTTTGTCAAGCTTGGTAACATGCAATGCTCTAACTTCTTTAGTCATCATAACCTTATGAATGCCATTAATTCCCATGCTCATGCCATGTTAGACTACATATGCCATGTAATTCACACCATGCTTTCTATCATACAATGTTTTGACTTCCTCTCTTCCATGCTTCACCATGTTGTGAGGAACTCTATGATGCTCAATGCAATTTCTTGCCACCATATGACATGTTTACCATGTGTACGCTATGAAACATGTTTGAACTGCAACTGCAACTTATACCATGTCTTCTTCATGCTCTTCTTTGACTTGTATGTTATAAATGCCATAACATGTACAATGTTGTCTACCATGTATACATCACATCTCATGGTAACATTTTCATTGCCATGTAAATACCTTGTCTATAACATATAAATGTCATGTTTCCAACTTACAAATGCCATGTGATTTTCATGCTAATGCCATATATACTTGAGAAATACTTGTTTATGCCTCTAACCCATCATGATTATTTCATATCACATCACATTTGCATGTCATTCTTAACCACAATTTCCTACAGCCATCACATTGCATGCATTGAAGTATTGGCTGTTATCATGCATAGTTATTATTACATACACACAAATCATTATGACACATCACACTCTTTGGAGACTTCTAAGCACCGATTCTTGACAATGAGTAGTTCAAAGAACCGCCTCAAGGACAAGACCACATCGAGATGACCTTGGCTCTTCTGCAACGTGGGAGAAAGACTCATTCTTGAAAAAAGATGACTGGAGGAACCGGAAACCCAAACATGAACACTGTTGCTGACTTGACTGAAAATCTGAGAACCCTCATGCTCTCTAAAGATTTTATGAAAGCCTTTGCCGAAGCTCAAAAGGCTTTTCAAGAAGAAGCTAGTAAATCTGTTCATAATGAGGCGCCTCACTCAAAAGGTTTCCATTGGAAAAATGACAATAATAGTGCAAAGAACGAGATTACTGTTGAGATGATAGACAAGGCCATCAAGGAGAGGTATGGAGATCTTGATCAAATACTACCCAAACTTAAGCAAATGGCGAACTTCGACCCTGTGAAGTGCACCTCTCCCAATGTAATGAAGGGTAAGACCAAAGAGCCACTTCCTGAAGGCTTTGTACTACCTGAACTTGCCTGATATGGAGGAAGCGTTCCTCCCAATATTCATGTGGAGAACTATGTGCGAATTATGACGTGCTTGGGACTTGGTGAGGGCCACATCTTGGACCTCTTTCCGATAACTTTGTAAGGTGCTGCTTACAAGTGGTACATGAAGCTGCCTACAATAACTCGAGATTCTTGGGAGGAGGTGTCTGAAGCTTTCATCCGGCAATATGCTTACAACACTTAGATCGAAACTACTTTGGTCGACCTTGAGCAAGTAAAGCAAGAGCCAAATGAACTTTTAGGAGACTACTACCGCCGTTGGATGGAAGTATAAATTTTGGTGGATGGAGCACCAAAAATGGAAGCTTTAATAGTCAAGATCATAGATGGAAGCAACCCACTCTATAAGGAAAATATGAAGCTGCTGAAGAAGAGGCATACTTTGAGTCTCAAGGTGACTATTGGGAGGATCCTTATTCCTTTGATGATGAAGCTGAGAATGAAAATGATGATGGAGTCGAGAATGATGACGAGCCTGAGGAAGAACCTGACACCAAAGATCCTCTAATTGGGGATATTGCAAGTTACACTGGTTGGAGAAGAGGACAACGATAATGATGTTTAGTTCTAATCTATCATGTTTCGCTGAAAACTTTGTTATGAATGTTTCCAGCTATCAATAAAACCTGCTTTGCTTTACTTGCTTGCCTTGATGTGTTTACTTGTGCATTGTCACATTCCTTTAACTTTATAGCATTCATGATGCATTGTTGAATGAAACTAACCTTGGAATGTTTGATGGTATACATTTTAAAGTGATCTGACTCGTGAAAAAAAATAAAAAAATAAAAAAAAACGCATGATACTTGCTCCTACCATGAGGAGTCTCGAAACAACAGCAACAATGAATGACCTACTACCCAAGATGACCATCACAACACATTCGCCTTCAACATTGAATGAAACATGCATTCTTGGCTGGGGCAAGCACATAGCTGCTTTGTGTCCATGAGAAAGTAACAACCAACCCCACTCAAGTTTGAAGATGACCGTCACAACTCATAAAAAGGGGGATTTTTTTAGGTAAGCATCAAGAGGCAATCATCGAGTCTGTCGTGTACACCTTCGGCATCAAGAAAGACATGCAAGGTTGTTGAAAGCAACATGCAAAGGGGAAATATTCTCAACACATCTACCTTCGACATAAATTCCTTGCTAAGCACCTTTTTTCTTGAAGCCTAGGGAACTTCTCTCGAATTCCTCACCAGGAGTGGACCTAGTTCAGTTTTGCATTCCCTTACCCTCCAAAGACATCCATTTTCAACCGTAAAACCAAAAGACCCCTGATTTTCCCAATTTTGTTTCTTTTCTTCTTGAAGGTTTTCTCTCGAATTCCTTCATTGAGAGTGAACCTAGTTTAGTTCTGAAGCTCGAACAGTTGCTTTACAAGACACACAAACACCCCGTGTTGGAAGATGGCGAACTTGAAGAGCTAAATGCGGCAAACAAATCCTCAAAGAAAGCTCCTAGAGTGTAATGGATTAAACCCCTTCAAAGACGATCCCGCTCATGAAGATGGAGATAAAGCTTCAACAAACTACATGTGGAACGATGTCTGGGGCACGTCCAAGCCAAGCCTAGAAGTCATCAAAATGAAAGGTAGTGACTTCATGAAGATCATCTTCTGCCAATATTGGGGCAAATTTCGAACTATGAGAAGTTGGCTCCTATTTTGGGCTTGGTAGCAGCATGTATCACTGCATGTAAAAAAAGAAAAGAAAAAAAAGAAAAAAAATAAGAAAAGAAAAAAGAAAAGAGAAAAAAGGGACTGCTAACTGGAAAACCTAGAAATAGGCTGGTTAGCAACACGAGTTGATCACTTGGGGATGTACACCATTTCTCTTATCCGAGTTTAGAGTCATTTACGATATGTGCTATAATGTTAAATGTATGTTATAATGTTGCATGAAACTATCTTGGAAAACTTTAAGTATACAAAGTAAGGCTAGATGGTAGCACTCGGTTCTTACGTCAGTCCTCCATACTTACTACAAGATGCTCATCAAAAAAAAGAAAAAAGAAAAAAAAGGGCCTGATGGATGACAAAACGGTGAGGAGCACCCATGCAAAAATCAGGGCATAAAAAACAAAGAGTGAGAGAGTCCGATGGGTGACAAAATGGTGAGGAGCGCCCAAGCAAAAATTAGGACATAAAAAAAGAGAGAGAGAGTCTAATGGGTGGTAAAACCGCGAGGGCCATCCATGCAGAAGGTTTGCTGAGGTGAAAACTCGAAAGGGCTCTTAGGTAAAAATCAAGATTGACCCAAAGTTCCTTATGAAGCACAAGTTCCCGATGAAGACTTTAAACACGATTTGAAGAATCTTGAAGTTCGTCATGAAGTCAGCCTAATATGAACACTAGTCATTGATTTCTTTGAATTCTTTGGGGCATCCCACACCAATGGTACTCAGAGTCAAGCCTAAGAAAAGCATAGAAATTGCTGATGTTGACTACATTCCCCAAGTCATCTAAATAAAGGATGAGTCAATTCCCGCTGAGCTAAGAGCCTTGGAATTTGTTGCATCCTTGTTGAAGACAATACTGAAGTCCGAATAGCAAGCTTACTACAACAATCAACGCATATCCGTATGAGCACACACACATGCATACATACATAACATACATGCATTGCACAAATATATATTTTGAGTTTTGCAGGTACTTACTATAGTCCCGATCATCTCCCAAGTTACAACCAAAACAAAATTTTACATGGAAATCAACATGAACACCGAGAGACCAGAATCTACATCAACACGAACACCGAAACACCAGAATTCACATCGGCATGAACATCGAGAATCTACAACAACACGAACACCGAGAACCTACATCAGCATAAACACCGAGAAATCTACATCGGCACGAACACCGAGAATTGACATCAGCATGAACATCGAGAATCTACATCGGCACAAACATCGAGAACTTAAATCAGCATGAACACCGAGAATTGACATCAACGTGAATACCGATAGACCAAATTTTATATCGGCACGAACACCGAGAATTGACATCGGCACGAACATCGAGAGACCAAATTTTACATCAACTAGAACACCGGGAATTTACATCAGCATGAACACCGAGAGATCAGAATTTACATCGGCATGAACACCGAGAAACCAAGACTTACATGGACATCGACATCAAATGCCAAAAAGCCAGAATAGTTGAATCTTCACTAAAGACGATTGACGTTGAGCCCTCGGATTTATTCTTGATCGAAAGGTCAAAAGAATTTTTTCCAAACTCTTGTCGATCAAGGAATAAATCCTCCTACACAGACTGTCTTCTCGATTAGCTTGAGGACCAGGTATGACCTCTCTTTCCCTACTCATGGATGCTCACCATCATGTACTGCAGACCGTAAAACTCATTTTACAGACTTTACACACGAGGGGCAACTGTGAGCATCGGACTTTTATCTTGGGCCTATGATGAACCGATACCCGATATCAAATTCCTTGAGTCCTATTTTTTATGATTATGAACGTTGAAAACAAGGTTGAACTCAAATTGCAAGAACTGCCGACAAGTCGTGAACTAAGGAATCCCGAGAAAGAGAAAATTGACTTTCGTCCAATCCCATATCACATTCTCCATCAATTTCCCTTAACATACTCTATTTTATATCATTTACACCCCCATGGTTTATTTAGAACCTTTTGATTGCAAGAAAAGAGCCAAAATGTCAAAATTGCCAAAAGTTGCCTTACCCGAGGGACCCGAAAGACCGAATCTTTTCTCCATGAATCCAAACCCATATTTCACATCCAAAACCTCAAACATACTCTTTTACATGTCTATTTTACATTCAAGGCTAATTTTGCAAAAAAGGGGACTCGAATCGGACCTCGGAAGCCCCCCGAACAGCCCCCTAAAGAGTTGTTGGGGGTGGCAGGCGTGGCTAGCTACAACCCTCAAACGAGGCAAAAACAATGCTAAAAGTCCTGTGAGACTCACTGATGCTGCGCTCAAGGGCCAGGTCGAACGAGCATGCGACAAGAAATTTAACGAGTAAGTGTTAGGACATCAATGGTCCGTACAACACCCACATGAAATACGCTAACACAACGGGCTAAAAGCGATGAACATAACTTTATTGCACCGTTAAGTGATAAAGGAAAGACTCATAATAAGGCTAAACAAGTAAGCAGTATTCATAATACTAAGCTTATGCCAACAAAGTTAAACAAGAACAATTATTAACAAGAAATATCACAGCAAGGGTAAGAACAAAGGGGAATTTCATTAATGAAACATCGCAGGTTACATCAATCCAGACCAAAACACACCAAAAGAAAACAGAACGACAAAATCACGGAGATTCAACATGAGGGCTGGTGATCAGAAGAGAGGTAACTTCATCGTTAGAGGTAAGCTGCTCGGAACCTATGGCGTTGATCCACGGCCACGGCCTTCATGATATTAAAAACGTGGTTAGCTCTTGGTGATGCCTCTCTTTGGTGGCAAAGGCTTGGCTCTTCTCCTCCAAAGCAGCTTCCAGGTCGGTAATCCTCCCCTTGCTCTGCTCTAGCTCTTTCCTCAGCTTGGCAATCATCCTTCTTATCCAGAGTGACATGATGGGCTTCATCTTCTTTCTCTGAAGCCTTTTTCAGCTCATCCATCAACCTCTCAAACAAAGCCTTATCCTCCTCGGACTTCTTCTTGGCATGCTAACTAAGCCATCTTTGCTCTTCCTCAGCCTACAAGGCCTTAGCAAAGATCTTCTCAGCCTCTTTATGGCGCTCTTCAGTGAAGTACTCCGCCCAAGAGGCGTTAGAGAGAAACTGAAAACAAAAGGAGAACAAAGGAGTTAGCGCGAAAATAGAAAACACGCACCAACATCGAAGAAAAAGATAGGCGAAAGCATACCCGGACAGTGCTACTCTGCAAGCGCTTCAAAGTCCCCACCTAACCAAGCTCGCGGTACTTAGCTTTCTCCGCCGGGAGCCGAATGAACTCATTCAGGATCTCAGAGTGGTCGAGAGTGACCCTCTCCCCATATTGTTTCACAACGACTAAAACAAAAGCATGAATCAATACTTGAAAAAAGACTAAAGTGAAAGAGGATGCTAGAAGAAGGTAGAACCTTTACCTTGGGAGGGTAAATCAGTTTCCGAGCTGCTTCCTCTACTGCCGACAGAGGCAAGGCCACCAACTCCACGTCGTCCACAACCTCGCATCGCCCTTGCTTCACTATCGATCATCAGATAGGGTAGCCTCGGAAGAAGCTATTGCCTTGCCTTTCCCCTTATCCCCCCGGGATCTCTTCTTGGTCTTCTCAGCAGCCAAAGGAACCAAGGCCGTACTAGCAGCAACATCCTTGGCAGTGATGCCTGTGTCTTGGGGAACAGGAATCTCCCCGCTCTCTACGGCTATTATTTCCACGGGCACTATTGGCTCCTCGGGGGTTGACCAAGTCGATCTAAGGAGTGGCAGGCAGCGTGGAAAGAGTTTGAGAAGAAAGAATTTTCTCAACAAAAGCCGATGCACTAGCAGTGGCAGGCTCGGTAGTAGCAGCGGGCTGGTTTGGAGTCTCAACAAAGCTAAGTTCCTTCATTGAGCTGCTGGTGCCTGCATTTTCCCCTTCGCTAGCATCCACATAGCCATCTATCTCAGCCTCGAGCAAGCCGAGAGTCCCTTGAGCTTGATCCTTGGCGACTTTCTTCTTCCGCTCTTCCTCTAATTGCTGAGTCAGTAGCCAGATTTCTACGGGTAAAAGAATTCAATCTAGCCATACATGCACGTAGGAAAGCCATAATAAGCAAAATACACAAGGTAAATACACTTACTGAGTTCGGAGATGGCAACGATAGTAAGACGGTTATTCTCAGATCACGTATACATAATCTGATCAATTTGCAAGTTTTGTGCATGTAGCTTGGGCATAGCCAAACTGGTCCAGAGTAAGCTGCTCCAAAATCCGAATAGTCCGGACCTAAACTTTCTACAGAGAGCAATCTGGACGCCAGTAGAACGTAGTTGAGGGCTTAGCATTCCATTGAAGAGAAAAGGGAAATCTACCCTTTGGATAGATAAAACCCTTTTGGTTCTATGTTGCCAATTTTACCCAGAACCATTCTGGCTTCCAGTGTTCCAACTTGTCAAGAGGCGTATAGAGCTTGGGCACGTTAGTCCGACCTGGAGCCCAATACAGTAAGTCCCCCGACTTGCGGCATTTGGGAGTATAGAATCTTCAAAAAACCGTACCATCGAGCCACAAGCGTAGGTCGTTACGAACCCGCTCAAGCGTACTCATCATCAGCCAGGAGTTAGGAGCAATCGGTCTGGGGCACACACCGAACTCGTCCAGAATCGAGGAGATGGAATAACTAAAAGGCAACTGCATCCCCCAATCAACTTGCAAGGTGAATACGGTGAAATGACCCTCGGGAGGCTAGGCCATCATATCCGAAGGGCCAGGCGCCACAGTAGCTAAACCCTTCAAATCACTCAATTATTGACAGTAAGCATCCGCCCGCTCTTGAGGACATGCCGAGGGGACAAAAACCGTAGAATTGGCTGCGAGAGCAAGTGGTTCTTCTGGCCCGGGTACCCCCCTTTTCCGAATTCAAACCCTAATTTTTACACCAAGGGCTTTGACATGTTTTCGGGTATATTTCATCCCACACCTTGGAATTGGGAAGGAAGGAGGCTCCACGTCGTGATATTTGGGATCCATAATGGGATTGAACTTGATGCGATAGGAATTTATGGAATCAGAACTACTCGACGAGGGGCTAGGAGGAGGAATACCCAACTCACGGAGAAAGGACATACAAAATTTAAGAGCAGCAGCAAGAAAATTAAAGAAAGAAAAGAAATCGTACCGAAACTGGGAGAAAAGATCGAAATTGGAGTTTGTGGTAAGAAAATCGCCGAAAATTTCAAGAAGAAAGAAGAAGCAGTTGGAAGCGTAAAGAAGAAAAAGTAGTCAGAAGTACAATATATATAGGCGGGATTTGAATTTGAAAAGACAGCTGGCGCACCACGCGCGAGTGAGGAAACTAAAGGGCGTGCGCGTGTGCTTCACAGCCAAAAACCGCCTCAAGGAAAACACTCGCTGCGTCGCGGTCGTATCTTAGTATCATGCACTCACCCGAGCCACCAACTCTAAAAGTTAGGCTCCAAACTGGGGGGACATCGTTGCGTGAGCAAAGAAAAATTCTCGACAATTTTTCTCAACATCTACCAACTCTAAAGAGTTAGGCTCCGAGCTGGGACGGACATCTTTACGTAAGCAAAGAAAAATTCTCAACAATTTTTCTCACTAGCCACCAATTCTAAAAATTGGACTCCGAGTTAGGGAGGGACATCTTTGCGTAAGCAAGGGGGGGGGGGGGTTTATAACAACAAGAGTGAAATAGCTCGACAATGCCCGAGCTAGACTAACCCTAAGCGAGCTCGGGACCAGACACCGCTCTAAGAACCACCGAGCTTGCCGCTAAAAGGCTCAGCACCTCGTTGAGGAGAGCCAGTCCAATAGCAACAAGAGCACAAGCCACAGAGCAAGTACAAGTCGTGCCAAGCGACAATGCTATCATAGCCGTACTTGGGATCAGTACTATAAGCGAGACGTGGCCCGACAAACACAAGGAAAATGTCAGGCCGTGCCAAAACCCCATCATTGCAAGCGCGACGTCACCTTTGGTCCCCCAGGAGCCTCTCCAAGCTCCCTATAAAAGGGTAACATTGTCTCTCCAAATTCTTACTATATTATCTTCACCTTATTCCCAAATCTTATTTAACCATCGGAGAGGTCTCGCCAGTAAAATGACCGGCCCTTCTGACAGTGTTTCTGTCTTGCAGCCACTCAAGGAGACTTGGATATTGAATTCACGATATCAAGCAAGAATGGATGTGCTGCTGATCATTTGTATTGCTCAAATTGCTTCTAGAAATGACATTGATGCATCAATCTACTGATTTCGTTAAATGCATCAATTTATCGATCATTTGTATCTGCCTTTGATTTCATTTTCTAGCAAATTTTCAAGACTTGTCTACTGAAGTTTCTAGCAAATTTGTGGAATTTTTTGGTATTATTGTTGCAATGTTACAGGTATACTACTGAAGTTCCTAACTGTAAAATTGCTAATTTTGAATTTCACATTTCCTTGTGTAGAAGCTGCAGAGTTCAACTACGACATCCGTGAAACTGCTGTTCAACTCGGTTAGGCATAGGTCAGTTAGGCTAGAAACTGCTGTTTTGCAAACTGCCGAAAGCATAACTGTGTAAATAATGTTAGGCTAGAAATTGTTGTTTTGCTGTATATGTAATTAATTATGTTGTGTGTGTATATATATATATAGTGATGGAGCTAGGACCGCAACTAGGGTAGGGTAGTCTGAAAAGCAACCGTTCTTGAAATGCCGACTATGCATTCGGATTAATAAATAAATTGAAATCAAACATCATGCAAATAGAAAATGCATATTAAAATAAATTTTTTAATACTACAATTTTCCTAATTTCATGATATTTAAAGTTTAAATACTCTAATTCTATCATGCTTAAACTACTTTAATCTAAATTTCTATATTTCAGAAAATTAAACTATAACAAATATAATATATAAAATAAAAATGAAGTCACAAAAGCATAAACAATAAACTATATATATAAAAAAGTATACAGTGTCAACTCTAAAAAGAATAATGTGACCCATTACGTGGTTGAGGGTGTGGGTTATAACTCATAAATTAAAGAAGACATTGTTAGGTTTAGTTAGTATGGGGCTATGGGCTAATGATACAAAATGGACTTGAGCTAGTCTCTAGTTAAGTGAAACGGTGGGTTTCACCATAATCAGTCCCAAATCAATTCGAGCCTCCTTTTATCTATTCGTCTTCTTGGCTCCTTCTGTGTTCTAGGTTTCTGCAACCATCCATTTCCAAGCGTACCTCGGTTTTTAAGAAAACTGAAATAAATGAGTACCAGCTAAACGCGCAATTACACACTCTTTTACTTCGGTTATCTTACAACCGAGTAAAATAACATCTTTTGCTTTAGTTGTTGGAAATTTTAGTGTAATTTGATCAATTAAGTTGCCAATTATTTGTAATAATTCGTTGAATAATTTGGAACATTGCAGGATGCACGATTATTCGAGTTTATTACAAAATTTAAGTCTCAAAGTGTGAAAATAATCAGTTGTAACGGTGGCTTGCAACGGTTTCATAACTGTTACAATAAATCAGAAAAACTTCCTTTTGGTGACAGTTTCTTGTAACATCTTTGAACAGTCGCAAAGAGTTTTGCGTATGTCTGAACAGACACGTCTATTGCAACGCCGTTTCTGAACAGACGCGTCCTTTCGCAACAGTTTTCTGAAAGGACGTGTCTTTTCGGATTTTAGCCTATATAAAGGCATTTTTGGCGTTTTTCTTGATAAGTTTTCATAGAAATTCATGGAGAATCTCATATGGCATTATGAGACACCTTTTAAGGTGAATTTTGAGGCGGTTATTGGCAATAATGGTTGAGAAAAGAGGACTCCTTGTGCGGCATCCAAATTTCTCTATTTTGGTTTTAAGTTTCACAACATTCATAGTCAAGTTCTTCCATCAATCAGTCTCTGATTTTATCCCGTTGAATTTTCGGATTAGAACCCCGAAATAGTTTCAATCGGAAAGTGAATACACGATTTCAAAGATTTCCAAGGAAATCTTTTCTTCTCTTGTTCATGATTTTCAGGCATTTGTCCGAGTGGCATTCAAGTGGGCTTTCAAGTGGTTTTCTCCCCAATTACGAGGCAATCTTGGATGGTGTTCGTGTTCTTCAAGCAGACTCCTTTTGGTGTTCATCTTCTTCGGGAAATTCTCTCGAAGTTCGTCATCTTCAGAGTCCGAAATTCCAAACAAACGATTGAAACTATGGTTCTTTTTAAGATGGCGGTGAAAATTGATTGAAATCTTAAAAGGTTCGATTGTCTGTTATTTCTGGAGATGTTTGATCCCCATGCCTAAGTTTGTTGATGACGAAAATAAGTCAGTGTTTTCCGATTGTTCAAGGATTGGTTGTGAGAGAATTAAGAACGACTAAAGGTACGCTTCTGCTAAATTATTTGGTTTGTTGTGTTGATAAAATGCCGATGGTAAATAATTTTAGTCAGGTTATTTGAACGCAAGTTTATGTTCATTGATGAATATATTTTTGGTGAAAATCACTATGTGAAAATTCATGATGAATTGGCATTCAATTGAATGTGAATGGAGTTAAAGTGATGGGACATTAATTAAATATCAATGGTTATTTATTTTTCTTTGGAATTCGTCATGTGATTATGTTCATTATTTGAACATGTTTTGGATTAATTTTTAATGGACATTGATGATAATGTGAATGGTTTTGCATATGGGAATTTATGCATAACATGTTTGTTGTTTTTGTAAAAAATAACGAATGTTCATAATAAATGTTAGTGGCATCAAGATGGATTCTTGAAAAAGTTATAGCCACGATCCTAACAATGGATTTTAAGAAATTTTCTAACTTGGAAATTTCTTGGTGATGTGGACATGTCTATCATGGTTTAACTCGTAGATCTTGCATTCTTGATAAGTTGAATTCCATTTATGAGTATGGTATTTCATATTTCATGAAAATTTATTTGATATTGGTGTCATGTGAAACCGTTTTATAGTAATGTGTTAAATGCCATGTTATTGAAAGAGATTTATGTTCGACTATTGCGATTCAATGGTGGGTTTGCAATTGGAAATTATAATTGCAATGGTACAATAGTTATATTACATGAATGAAGGTATAAATATGAAAATTATCATGGATAGTGTTCTTGATACATGAACATGTATAATAAGAAGTTTCATGATATGGTTATTTTAGTGTACATGTATTATTGAGTGAATGTGAAATCATTAAATGTTGACTATTGAATCGGTTATATCAATATATATTGATTAATATACTTAGAGGATTATATCTTTTGGTGATATGTTGTACCATTTGGTTGAAAATGGTTACGAACGCGACTTTTATCGCGATCGTGGATTATTATTGACAGACTCTCTGCTTTGGTTGGAATCACGATCGTGATATTGGTCGCGATCGCGACTCTACTTTATTTGAAATTATATTGGAAGAACACCTAGAGAGTATTCAACTTTGGAGCATAAAAAGGTACGAATATTAAGCCGATTCTATTTTGATTTTATGTTGGTTATTTTTGCAATGCTTGAAGTCTGTATATTACCAAATTGCTATGTTCTGTTTTGGTCGTGTATCATTGATATCATGCTAGTATGTGCATGGATACTCATGTTTTAAACTTGGTGCAAAAGTTAATTGGGTTGTGCACTGTTTTATTTTGTTATATTGGAAAATTGGTCATATTTCAATAATGCAATTGTTTTTAAGAAAGTGTTTGACATATATGGTTATATATATGTGATATTTAATTGTCTTACTAGGAGTAATGTTATGAATAACATGTGAGAAAAGCAGTAGACAATTGTGATTACTACCTATGACCCAACGGTAGGTTTGGGGGAGGTAGATGTGATTCTTGATACCAGTTACAAGCGATGGTTCTCCAACAAGTTGATGAGTATTTCTTCATAGGGGAAGTATAATCTCTTGTATCAAAGAAAGAGATTCTACATAAGTGAAGGGTGTTTCTTCATAGGGGAGGTGTAATCTCTTTGGTTCAAGTAAGAGATTTATCTCAAGTTGAAGGGTATTTTTCTTGGGGGAGGTGTTATCTCTTGTCAAAGTAAGAGATTTGTATCGCTGGCTCGATAATGGAATATTGTGGTAAAATTTGTGCAACGGGTAATTAGTTTATTGTCTAAGAGATCTCGGTTATGATATTCCATGGTTGCCTAAGTGAGTATCACCTATGGTTGTTAGGTTAGGTGATGGATATGTCATGGTATATGTTTGTTGATAACTATTTGAAGACATGGTTAGGCATTCGAGTGTTAGATTTAATATGATATGGGTTTATATCATGCACACTTAGATCTTTAGAGGTTTTAAAACTAAGTATGATTTAGCCGATTGCTTAACCAAATGGTTAAGTTGAATAGTGTACACAAGTTAGTTGGCTATGGGGATGGTTTAAAGTCCAACTTAAAATCTCTCGTGCTGAGATACCCAACTCACCTTCTAATATGACGTTAGGAGCATGAGTTCAATGTGGAAAGCTCACACCTAGAGATTTGGAACACATGAATAATTCCATCCCAAGGTATGTGTTCAGACCTCTGAGATATAAGAGGTTGAAGTTTATCTTCTTAATGGCTCTTTTGAAAAATTGTATACACATGTACAAGATTAAAAGAGCTACCTATATAAGCATGAAGTTTAGCCGCTTCAAGAGGTTTGGACTTGGCATTATATTCTTATGAATGGATAGGACACTAGGCTAGTAAAACATGGTGTCGGAGAGGAATTTTGATATAGACTCATGTGTATATTATCTTCGGGTATTCAAGATGGATAGTTAAGGTTCAATCCACGTGACACCTTATGTATTCGAATATTTGGAATGTGTAATGTACTAAGCTGAAGTTCAATCTTTAAGACACTTACACTGATTCATGAGTTTGATGTTTATTGTGATGTTATTCGGTTAGTCAAGGATTACAGTAAAATGGGTGAGGATTGTTGGAAATTTTAGTGTAATTGGATCAACTAAGTTGCCAATTGTTTGTAATAATTCGTTGAATAATTTGGGAGAGTGCGGGGTGCACAATTATTCGAGTTTATTACAAAATTTAAGTCTCAAAGTGTGAAAATAGTTAATTGCAACGGTTTTATAACTGTTACAATAAATCAGAAAAACTTCCTTTTGGTGACAGGTTTGGTAACAGTTCTTGGACAGTCACCAAAAGTGTTGTGTATGTCTGAACAGACACGTCTGTTGCAACGCTGTTTCTGAACGGATGCGTTCTTTCGCAACAGTTTTCTGAAAGGACGTGTCTTTTCGAATTTTGGCTAGGCAATTTTGGCGTGTTTCTTACGTTTTCATAGAAATTCATGGAGAATCTCATATGGCATTATGAGACACCTTTTAGGGTGAATTTTGAGATGGTTATTGGCGATAATGGTTGAGAAAAGAGGACTCCTTGTGTGCTGTCCAAATTTCTCTGTTTTGGTTCTAAGTTTCACAACATTCATAGTCAAGTTCTTCCATCAATCAGTCTCTGATTTTATCTCGTTGAACTTTC
>CAOJBJ013057946.1:0-10242 GCA_948291685.1 Euphorbia celastroides
GTTACACAACCAATACATCATCATTACATATGCTATACATGTCATTCGCACTATAGAAGCATTTTATCGAACCCTTTGTGTGCATCCTTTTGAACATCCTAATCTTCATCACCATTGCATCTCAAAACAACAAAAAAAAAAAACAGAAAATCAAGCAAAAAAAAAAGAGAATCGGAGTCAATATCAACAAATCAGAATCGAAAACAAATTTAGAATCGAAGTTGAAGAACAAACCGAATGAAATTAAAGAAGAGCAAATCGGAACTGAAAAGGAAGATTAAATGAATTCTCAAAGACGGAAGAAGATCTATACAAAGAAGAAGCAAAAAAAATTAGATCGAAACAGATTTCGAAAAACACGAATCGAAACAGAAAATAAACCTCATAAAATAAATGCGTCTTTGAGATTTCGAAACCGGAAAAGCAAATCGGAACTAAAAATGAAAGATTGAATGAGATTTCAAAATCGGAAAAAGATGTGTACAGAAGAACATCTAAGAAATTAGATGAAATTAAATCGAAACCAAAAATCAAAGGCTAAATAACACGAAATCGAAGAAGAAAACAAACCTCAGAAAAGCAAATTGGAACTGGAAAGGAGCGATTGAACAGAATCTCGACGGAGCAGCGAACGCCGGCGACGAACTCGGAGATGGAGGAGGAGGAGAAAGAGGCGACAGGAAAAAGAAGAATTGATGGAGGAGGAGGAGGAGGAGGAGGAGGAGGCGGCGAAGGTGGGGCAAACGGAATGGTGTCGGCGGCTTCAAGTGAGGAGATGAAATCGGTAGGAGAAACGATTTGTATGAAATCGTTATATACAAGTGAGGAGATGGGTTTTATAAATTATTAATTTTGTAAATAATAAAATAAAGGTGTCATTTATGTAAATAACTTTCCTATTGATTGATTTATGTAAATAGTTTTGAAAGCTTATGCATTAATATGAATTTTCCTATATTTTATATCATTTTTTTTATTTTTTTATTACAAAACTTGAACTGGATATAGGTTAATTATGATTATTTTAATTTTTAATAAGGAAATTATTATTTTATCTATCTCAACCGTTAATTCAATTTTAGACCAAACATCAACAAAAATATTTAGAATTTACTTCAACATCAAAACCCAAAAGTTGTCTGGTTATTAATTGAACTGATCAATTATTAGTTGATTTCCACTCAATTCATGTATTAATGGTTTGTGTGAAACTCAAATTTCTAAACAAAATTAATTTTTTTTGTGTACATAAATTATAGATTTTCTAGATAAAAAATTATTCTTTTATTTTTTAATTTTATAAGCTGAAATTTGATAAATTCCTATTTATTAAATTCATTTCTTATTATCTATACGAGTGGATGACCTCTCAAATTGAAGTATAATATGTTATTGAAATTTATTCACAAATGAAAGAAAAAGTAGGACTTGATAGGCTTGAGCTAAATATACATAATTTGCTATCATAAAAATTAATAACTTAAGTTGAAATAATATAACCGTAAGCTAAATAAACAAAAAATTATAAAATGTTGAAAACAAACAAAATGATTTTTACGTTTTTTTTTTACTTTATGAGCTTTTTCTGATTTCACAACCATGAACCAACTTGTCCATTTTTTTGTAGACAATTTGAGTGCTTATTTTTTTAATTAATCATTCTTTATAAAACAAGAATTTTGAAATGTAGGCTGTTATAAAAACCTATAGACCACTGATTTCTTTGGCAGTATGCGTTTTCTATTTTATAATCACACAATTTGCCGGCTATTAATTTCCACATTTTAGCACAGTCCAATCTTTAAGACTGTTATCTAAGCAGACACTCAATCTCAAATTAATTAATATTAACTACAACAATTAATTAAGCTTTAATTAAATAATTAAGTAATTAATTGCATTTGGAGTTGACAAATTTTTCCAAAGGGGTAGGTGTGTGGATGGTGTTATAGTTAAATTTTCACTAGACTGAAAAAAAAATCAGGGATATTTCGATTTGGACTTAGATCCAATTTAACTATTAAGTGTATGAAAATTAACATTATAATTTTCATTTTCACAAATTTAAGTCAGCAGAAAGGGTCAAATTGAAGGAAAATTGAGTTCGATAGAGAATTTATGGTTGAAATTAGTCATGATTAACAAATTGTCAACACCACCCATTACACAACACTGTAACTTTGTTCTTCTTATTCCAGAAACTGCACAAATATTTCTCAGCTTGACAAATATTTTATTTATCTTTATGTAAAAATGTTTTCAGAAAACTGAATTAATCGGAAAGTTTTGAGTTCCAGCGATAATGTATACGATGGTATTACTTAGAGATTTATTACTTAAAACTGTCTACTTCACAACAAATCGAAATAAACATATAAATTTTTTAACAATGTTGAAAGAGGATAACTAATGTCTCAACATAGTAGCTAAATTCAAACTGATTTTATGACATATAAATATTTATATGCGTAACACTTCATGAATGTGGTAATGATTTTCTAAAAAAAATTCCTATTTATTATAAACGCAATTGCGTAACTTTTTTTTGAATTTTTGTTTAGAAATCATAATATAAAATTATGAATCTCCAGTAGTAGTAGTAATAATAATAATAAGTGATACTAATTATAATAGGCCATAGGCACCCCACACAAGCTAGTATTAATCAGCTATGTTTATGTTGCCATCTAATAAGTATAATAGTGAAAACGAAGATGTTCAATTAGTCAACTCTCAAGAACATTAATGGTTTAAAAAAGGACTCAATATTGCAAACACATCAAAAGTCTATGTTGCTAAGATATTACTGAATGAGGGACCAATTGCATCTCCACAACTAATATATATTTGCCTTCAAAAATATTCTAACTAATTACTTTCTTAGTTTTTTTATAGTTAATTATATTGAAACTCATTTAATCTTTCATGTTTAATTCGGAAACATGCACATAGTTATTTTCATGAACTGTAATTTATCGATCACAATCATTTACCGTTTGGAGAAATTTTGAAGATGTTTCAACATAACCAATTAACTTGTTTATCATTTTCAATGTGGTATTTATATTTACTGGTCATTTGTTTGGAAGTATTTGCTTATTGAGGGGAATGGGATATATAAGTAATAAGGACGTGAAATGACATTTTAATCATGGGAAAATATATTTTCTATTCTTTTCCTTGTCTTGGATATTAGAAGGTAAATATTTTTTTATTTCGAAGGGAAATATCGGGGACTTCATTTTATTGATATTCAATTAATCTCTCTATTGTGATGCTTTTTCTCTTCTTTTGGTTAAAATTCGTCACATTTACACACTAATATGTATTTATAGAAATTTAAAAATGTGTTTCAGCTTCTTCTTTTTTAAATATTTAATAAATCCTTGATTTTTGAGTTCTGATTTTAGGTCTATTTTTCAATTTTAGGTTTACATTGTATTTTTTTCAAGTGATTGTTTAGAAAATTACATGAGCTATGAAGCGTGGAACATTATTGGTGCAGTTTAGTAGCAAACATTATTATAAAATTATGCCATTTATGTAATTTTAATTACTTTAGGGGTGGACCATGCTACCTTGTACCTTTACTCTTTAATTACTTTAGGATTTATTTTCAAATTAAAATTGTGATTTATTTTCTATCAATATTCATTATTTTGAGCGTATGTAACTTTAGACATTTTGTGTTTAGACGATTTCATTGTTGGTCTGTTATGGTAAATTAAATTGAAGTGAATTGAATGGTTTGAAACTTTGAAAAACTTTTGTGGGAAACAAAACTACAAATCACCATTCAATTATATGTATTCCAAAACAATTAGTATAAAATTAGTAAAAGTTTATCAGTTTAAGCGAAATAGTAAACGGTTGAGAGTATGACTATCAGAAGCAACTCACGCCATTTTTTCTGTTTTTTAATGACACAAAAAATAAATAGCTTTAAACATATAGTGAGTTGGCTAAAATACCCAGACAATTAATATTGAATATAAAAAATATCAATCGGGTGTAACTCAATCTGTGTAGAAATAGAAATCCAGTGTTCGAAACTTCTCTTCTTAAATGATTTTTAATCATTCCAGAAAGATAAATATAATCCTTTTCCTTCATTAGGCGTTTAGTAGGAACTCTTTAGTTTTTATTTTGATTAGGAAAAATAAATATATAAAACATGACTTATTTATCCAAAAAGTTTACTGTACATGTATCAAATGCTAATCATTCTTTTTGCTTGTTAAAAATGGATACAGTGGGACAAAGTTTAGTGTACGTAAATATTTAAAAGAAAACTAACATGATTATTTTACGGAACAAAATGAACACGATTAAAACCAAACGACAATGATTATAAATTATGTCGGCATATAAAGTGAAAGAAACAAAAATATATATACACATATATGGTTGAGGGTTGGGCCAAGTTCGACAAGTTTTTTATAGAGAAATATCAATTGATCCGTTCCTCACTTTAATAGGGGAGAGCATTCAATTCTGCCAAACCTAATCGAATGAACATAATGATTACAACCGAAGCATTTCAACTCTTAGGAGAGATCATTCGATGAAAATTATAATGGAAAACCAATAAACTAGTTGAAACAATTTAGTTCGGTTCGGTAAAATTAAATGCTCACCCCTACACCTTAGAATCTTATATCTATTTCGGGTTTGAGTTGCACTTACAAGATCATTTTCAAGCACAACTTGCAATGAATTATCAGTTTTTTCTCTAAATTTTTAGCTTTTTTATATAAAATGAGGCGTGACAAATTTTTACTTAAATACATATGATAAATTGTATGAGAAATATTTATTATTCTTTTAGGTAATGATAAATTGAATATTAATTACTATGAAATTATTTTCTATATGTGTACAAATGGTTACTTTGAATCCTCCTATTAAATTTCTCATCCTAGGGAAATGAAATCTACAAAAGGAAAACTATGCATAACACATATTTATATCAATTAGTCAATTAACTAGTTATTATATGCGCATGTTGTGTCATGCACTTTGACAAATACGATAATATATAATGAAGATAAGATTATAAGTTAAATAAGTATAACAAAATAATTAAATATAGTATGACATACATCACGTGTACATTGGTATTAATAGGAATAGTCCCTTCTTTTATAAATTAAGGTTAATGTGCTATGATAGAGGGGACATATTGGTGTTCTAAAATCTTTGTTGGTGTTTTTTGGTCGGAAAATTACATTATTAATTATGTTGTTATACCTTTATGTTATGTTTTATACGTTCACTTTAAATCTAAATTATTTGGACGGAATAGAATTTTGTAATCAGATTATATATAGCCAAAAAAACACTTATTTGGACGGAATAGAATTTTGTAATCAGATTATATATAGCCAAAAAAAACACAGAACAATGAACCTATAAGAGTACAGAAAGTGAAAAAAAAATCATGCTATTGTCTCATCATGAAGGCTAAATACACACAGACCCTCCTGAATTTATTTTTGGTAGCCACTCGCTCTCTTAACTTTTGAAAGGTTTTCTCATCCCAAAACCAACAAAATTGTATTACTTTATCTCCTTTAACTTATGAAAATGCACCAATTTAATCATCATTGTTACATGTCAACTTTTGATTAACATGACTTTTTATGATATCATTTTTCTCTCTCCACCTATAAGTTAGCATGTAATATTCAAAGTTTTGAAGTTGTGTTTTAGATAAGTTAGATAAGCGAGAGGAACTTTTTAAAATTTAAGGAGACGGGTGACTATAAGGACAAGTCTAAGTGGATCGCCAAGAAATAATTTTTTTTTCATTAATATACCTTGTCTAAAAACTCACTAAAATGATAAGTAAATGAACTCAAAGAATGTGTTAATGTCTCATGTTACTTATGGTTTCAGTTTTCTATGTTCTCGTACATGTGAAACAATCCACTCTTTTGAGGTATTATTTATTGTGTGAGAATAGATATGATTTTTAGATAACAATTTTACTCTTAAAGCAAACATATGAAATAAAATTAGCAAATAAAACTTTAGAGTGCCAAATTTAACATTTTTAATTCCATATGATGCACAAATTTAACTTTGCTGGTCCACTTTCAGGACCAAATGATAATTTAATAGTTCGAAAATGGTAAGTGTTACGTGTGAACTAGAGAAGATGTGCTGCTAAGTTTAAATATCAAAAGTGGTTATGTAGAGGCCCACAAAACTTTGTATTAATTAATTAACTAAATTATGGTTTTGGTGAATTTATTCATGAGAATAATTGAGCTTTTATTTATTAAAAATCAATTTAATTGGGAAAGATCTATGGCTAGTACTCCCCCCTTAATCCATAAACTTTATTAAATTAATCATTGCACTAAAAGAGTACTGCGCACTTATTAATTTTCCTAATTCCTAAATTTAAAATAAAATTACTTTGATTAGCTATTTTGTTTTTTAGTTGTTCATACCTTTACATCATAATTTGTATAGGGTCCAATAGCCACGAAGTAAGCATGACATCAAATTATTAAGTAATGTCAAATAAACACTTGTTAATTGTTTTCCGATTATATTCTCTCACATCTAAATATTGGTCATCATAAAAATTGATGTTTCGCATAGTTAGTATTAGGAATATCTAAGTAAAATACACTATAACTAACATATGTTAATGACCACCTTATAAACATCAAACTATAACACAATATAATTTTCCAACCTATAAGGAGCACTTCTTGGACGTAGTTTGATATTATCTTTTTAGAAAGATTTTAATTATTGTCTAAAAAAATCAGTTTATACTCATAGATGAACTTAAACAAACCGGTTGTCGTATATTCTGAATACAACCTCTTAATAGTTTGGTTGTTAGTTTCTTTTACCGAAACATTATGATGGAATTCCATGTTTTTTAAGTAAATAGGAGGAGTTCATTAATAACTTATATGTGCAGTACGTCTTGGCTGAAAGAATTAAAAAAATATTATACTGAAATCAGATTAACTAATTCTCATTATATCAAGAGATAGAATAAACTTGTCAAAAAATACAAAAGAGCATGCAAAGAATATTAAAACTTATAACGATGCTGCAACTTGTGTTTATTGAATTCCATGTTTTTTCAAGACTAGTAACAAACATGCATATGTGTACATGAAATCAAATTTATGTGACACGAAATTTTTAATTTTATAATCCTTAATGTAAAATCGAATTTCAACCCCATAAATTGACAATATTGTATATACTAAATAAAAAAATCTCGCTCCATATATAACACAATTTCTAAAGTTGCATATTCAGCCTAACCCACAAAAAGTTAAGACTTAAGACATTATATTTTCATATAAAACTTATCTTTAATTAAATTTTAAAGCTACACAAATGAAAGTATCTTTTATGAGATAACTTAATTAGGGAAAATGCTCACTACTCAAACATGTAGTGGCTGCTCGTATTTATATACATAGGGCTAGGGTTACATGTACAATCAACAAAGGAATAGTATCGGCGCACGGCGTGCACCACAGTGCACGAGGTCGTGCACTCGACTGATACAATCAACAAAGGAGTAGTATCGGTGCACGGAATGCACCACAGTGCACGAGGTCATGCACTCGACTGGACAATATAGAAATACACGTATCAATACAATATCCCTAACAAAGATGAATATAATTGAAAAGAATATCCGACTAGTATAGATTATGGAATAAAATACACATATTTTCCTCAACTTAAGCTATAAGTTTTGAACGTTTAGTCATAATTATGAAAGACTTAGTGTTGTTTGTCTTGTAAATATACGTTTACATTCTTAATTCAAAAGGAGTTGTGTAGCTTTAGGGTAGGACTGTGAAGGAAAAAAACACTATATTTTATTTTCTATTTTCTTAGTCTCCTTACAATTTGATTACAATTATATGAAAAAATGTGAATATATTTAGAAACATGAAATATCTTGGTCAATCTTAGTTTGTTGTAACTAATTTACAATCGAACTGTAGCATTCATTTATATTATACTAATAACTCATAATCTGTGAGACAGAGTTCTTCAAGTGAAATTCCAGACAGTCTCTGATCTCCGCTGCTAAGATCTGCAAATCCAAGAGAAAACTAGGGATCAGGTTGGCTCAATGAAAAACTCTCTGATACCTAAGTCAAGGTTTGAGAGAAAAAAATTGGTAGTAACAGTAATAGTCATTAAATAAAAAAAACAATCATTTTAGAGATACCAATAATTGATTGTTAAAGTTTAGCTTACCAAAAATAAAGAAGTTATTATGGGGAGCAAATGGTTAGATAATATTTCCACACATTTGTACATGTATACGAACATTTGTTTTTGTGTAGGATATTCGATATTGCTTGGCTTGGAGTATAAATGTTTCTTATATTGATGAAATAATCCTAACCCTTTAAGGTGCCTTTTGGGGTTACATGTGAGTGTTTAACATGGTATCAGAGTCATGAGCGATTATTGGACCAACTTTATGATGGGCCCATGATGGGACACCCGTTGATATTTTCCGTCCCATATGTTTGGCCGTGCTGGGGGTGTTGGATATCCCACATTGTTTGGCTTTGAGCATAAATGTTCTTTATATTGATGAAATAACTCTAACACCTTAAGGTGCATTTTGGAGTTACATATGAGTATTTAACAGTTTTTACATAAATATAGTTAATCTTTAATGATTATGAGCTCATCATTAAGGAAATAACTCTTGTAACTTTCTATGCGGATTCAATTTTTATTGTTATTGTTTTAATCCTCATTAGTATATCAATATGAAAGACATGTTATAATCTTTTTGTAACCCTTGAATTTGCCCTAACCTTAAGGTTGAAGATGCCGCCATGCACCTTTTTAGAAATTGATGATATATGTTTAAGTTTTTTTCTCTTTAATGGAGAGTGGTTATTCTTTAGTTTAACTTTGAGCATCCAACAAGTTCAAGTGTTATCATTTTCCTAAGTAGTTATGATTAATGTTTTATTAACTAAGAGTACGGAAAATAATGCACCATAAAGCAGAAGCCTTTTCCGTGAGCATTAACCTACTTTATCCAATAGCCGTTAAACAAAAATATACTTCAATAATAATAAAAAATATCATAACACTCACCATCAAATTCATTCACACTTTTTAAATAATTGTTGCTTAACTCGGTCACTAATCTAAATTTAATAATCTGAGCTATCGGTTAAAGCTACATCTTATGTAAGCATAAGAAACACATCTTTCACCTATAAAAATACTAGAAAAATTTAAGAGTAAAATTATAAGTAATAACTGATTGAATGTGCAAGTTGAAAATATAGAAAAAGTTAAGGGGTTTATGCAAAATATAAAATAAAAAAAAAAAGAATAAAGGAAGGGCAATAATTGGTGAATAAGAGAGTGGTGAGAATCATGGGGTGACGACACGTTTTTGGTGAAGATGCGGCTGCTTATTGTGGGTGTCATCATGCCTCTCACCATCTACATTTTTCCTTTATTTTTATTTCTATATTTAACTTTTGTTAACACATAAAATATCTTGTTCGCAAATATATTTAGTTTAATTGAAATTAACTCTAAGAATACACATTCAATTTACATAGATAATTAAAAATAAAGTTGTTTACTATGTTAACCGAAATTAAATCTGCTTATAGATAATGATTTTATTATAATAGAAATTTTTAATTGTCTCGTGTCCTTACATACAACAGTAGATTGAAAAACATATAACTGTTTAAGAATAAAATTTACTATATCCATTTTAATATCTACTTCGGTGTGATTCATTTATTAATTGGCATTTACTTCATTTTCAAGAAAGAAAAATGAAAAAACGGGTGCGAGAATTGACTTGTGAACAAAAATATTATGCATCAAGCATTAGATGAAAGAAAACCGAAAAATTCACCGAAATAAAAATAACAAATTTTGTTTTGTAAAAAAAATGAGTTGTTGGCTTGAGTGCCCCACCATATTTCCGGTCCTAACACTATCAAAATAGTGATCACGTTCTGGAACATTTGCATCAATGATATGAAATGGATGGTGAATGAGATAAGTAGGAAGGTTCTCTTTCGTACGTTTTTAGTGTTAATTATATCCTTTACTTGGAGACGTGTCTTGTTCTCTTGTATTTCTCTCTCTTTTTTCCATAATTTTTCTACTAGATATTCTATTTATGGTCACAATTATAATATTAATTTAGTGATGCAAAGATCTTCACATTATCCAGTAGCTACTAAA